>PVKY010008312.1:0-14167 GCA_004027775.1 Bradypus variegatus
TAAGACACTGGGGGAGAAGATCCCCAGGAAAAGTCAGGGTTTCCTCCTGATCATCCTATAGGGTATCCACCAGTCAACAAGCCATACAACTCCTGCCTCACTCCAAAACAAGAGCAAATAGCAAGGATCACCAGATACTTGAGGAAAGCCTCTTGGATGAATTACAGGGACTGGAATAACCCGAGGGGAAAGAAAATGGATTTCAGAGAACAGTAAAAGAAACTGCAGCAGGTCTAGAGAGCAGTCGGTTCACACAGAAGTAGGAGGATGAAGGAGTCCCTAAGGAAAAGATGGAATTGCCACACTGTCTGGTATTTAACTTTACTGAGAGGAGTTTGCCATTTCTTTTGAAAAATTTAGGGGTTGAATTAGTGATAGGTATGTGGAAAACTAAGGTAGTTTTAAAAAACGAGACAATTGTTCATTTGAAGAAAAATTAATAGTTGTTGAAGAAAGGATATGTGATTACAGCACACTATATTGACCTGCTGGAAAGAATATGTACAGAGCCATAATAAAGTAAATGATGAAAAAGGATTAAACCCAAAATTGGATATAACTAAATTTGCGGAATGAAGGAGGAGAAACATATGATTCCATTGTTTTAACCTCTATGCTTTTAAATTTGTCTTCTTTTTGTTTTCTTTCTGAACTCCAGATTATTTCCAAATGCCTAATAAGTATCTACCCCCGAATGTCACAGAAACAGTCCAAAACTAAATTCATCTTTTTTCTCCTTCAAATTTGCTCTTCTTTTACTACCTATTTCAGTTAATGGTACTATTTATCTATCAGTTCCTCAAAGTAGAAATCTGACAGTCTCCCTCAATTCCTTCCCCTTTACATTCAATGTATTAACCATTTAATTTGTACATTTATTGAAAGCTGACTATGTGCCAAGCATTGTATAAGGTGCTGAGAAGTTAAAGACAAAAAAAGAGAATCGTGTTTTATAAAAGGGGGCTTATTTTGTTACACAGTCACAGTCTTAAGGCTATAAAGTGTTCCAAGTAAGGCATCAACAATTGGGTACCTTCACTGGAGGATGGCCAATGTCGTCTGGAAAACTTCTGTTAGCTGGGAAGGCACGCAGCTGGCATCTGCTCTGAAGTTCTGGTTTCAAAATGGCTTTCTCACAGGACATTCCTCTCTAGGCTGCCATTCCTCAAAAATGTCACTCTTAGTTGCTCTTGGGACATTTGTCCTCTCTTAGCTTCTCAGGAGCAAAAGACTGCTTCTAAAGGCCATCTCCAAAATGTCTCTGTAAGCTGCATCTCCTCTCTCAGCTCCTGTACATTCTTCAAAATGTCCCTCTTGGCTGTAGCAAGCTTGATCCTTCTGTCTGAGCTTACATAGTGCTCTAATAAGCTAATCAAGGCCCATGCTGAATGGGCAGGGCCACACCACCATGGAATTATTTAATCAGAGTTATCACCTAAATTTGGGTGGGTCGCATCTCCATGGAAACACTCAATTAAAGAATTACAATCTAATCAACACTAATATGTCTGCCCACACAAGACTGCATCAAAAATAATGGTGCTTTGGGGGCCATAATACATTAAAAGTGGCACACCTTGAAACCAATCTTGCAACTGTGGTACTGTAGAGAAAAATAACTCATACTGTTACCCAAGGCACCTGAGAGACTCCTATGTGGGAAGTTCCTTATCTCCCTCCTCCTCTCTCTCTGGCCTCCTCCCACCCAGCCTTTGCAGACTCCAGGAAGCTAAATCCCCGCAAAGGAAAACTTCTGAATAAAGTGGTCCTAATCAAAACGCACCCCAGTGACCAATTTCCATTAATATCTTCCAATGCTTTTCCTCCAACCCACTCCCAGCCCTTAAAAAGCTTGCTGTCTGTTGTTTTGAGGGAGCTGAATTCTACTCTCTCTCTCCCTTGCTATAGCAGCCCCCTGAACAGTTATCCTTGCATGTTCAACATTGTCTGGTGAAGTTTTTTCTTTGACAGTATCCATATCTCTATAGACAGTCTCTTCAAAGTTAATCTGTACTTTTTCTACTAAGCACCTTACAATTCTGCCAGCCTCTACCCCTTATCAAATTTCAAAGCTGTTTATACACTTTTAGGTATTTGTCATAACAGCACACCACTCTCTGGTACCAAAAACTGTCATAATTCCCAGGATGCTCTGACAAATACTACACAATGGGTTGGCTTAACAACAGGAATTTATTGGTTCACAGTATCAGAGGCTAGAAGGCTGTTTTTTTGCCAGGTTAGCAGTTGTTGGTTTGCTAAACCTGTTGGAATGCAATATACCAGAAATAGATTGGCTTTGAATGATGGGGATTAGTATACAAATTTGCAGTTCTAAGTCCATGGAAATACCCACAGTAAGGCATCAACAAGATGATACCTGAACTCTGAAGAAAGGCTGTCAGTATCTGGGACACCTCTGGCACATGAGAAGGCACATGACTGGAGTCTGCTTGTCCTTCACTCCTGGGTTTCATTGCCGTCAGCTCTGGTTCCAGTGGCTTCCCCTCTGGGTCCTCTCTTAGCTCCTCCAGGGTTTTTCTCTCTAAGCAGTCTTGGCTTTTTCTGTCTTTTATCCTCTTACAAAGGATTCCAGTAAAGGAGTAAGACTCACCTTGGATTGGGCAGTTCACATCTCAATTGAAACAACGTAATTAAAAGGTCCCACCATAATAGGTCTGCACCCAAAGGAATGGATTAAAAGAACAGGGCCTTTTCTGGGATACATACCAGCTCCAAACCAGCACAGTAGTGTTCTGGCTGCCCAGCAATCCTTGGGATTCCTTGGTTTTCCTGTCACATGGTGTTGTCTTCTCCTTTCTTTTCTGGGTTCTGTCGACTTCTGGCTTCCAGCTCCTCACTGTGGCTTTCTCTTTATAAGGCTTAAAGTTACAGGACTAAGTTCCTTCCTGATTCAGTCAGCCACACCTTAACTAAAAATAACATCTTCAAAAAGTCCTATTTACAATGGGTTCATATGCACAAGAATGGATTAAAATAAATAACATGTTGGCTTTCTTTTCCTGAGGTACATAGCTCAATCTGCTACTGCAGGTAAGAGCTCAGTTTTGGGGAGCTTACACTAAACCTTACTGTTAACTTGTTTTTTTTATTTTTGCATCTCAGTAAGAAACAAAAGTTCAATGAATATTTATAAAATGTATACATAAATGAATGCTTTTAAACATATATATACACATATATGTCTATATAAATTATAATTTTTGATTTAGCTATCAGTAAATTTGAAAGGAAAAAATAAGGATAGATAACAATTTTATGAAACTAATTTACTATATTAACCACGTTAAATATTCTAATGATCATAATTCTGCCACATTTTATCAGAAAGTCAAGAAACAACTAATCTTGTTTTCAAGTAATTTTGTGTATGTGTGTGATCAGATCTACACTGACAAACTAAAGTAGAAAACTTAAATGATTTTCAGTTATTTTTTTCCCCAATTACAAGTCCAATGCAGATGAAAGTAGTTCACCTCCACATGATTTACCATTGAAAGATTTAGTTTTGACTACATTTAGATAATGGAGAAGTAGCTAATTAGAGGAGAATATTAGTCCTTTCCTGCCGCAGTAAGATTATGTAAAAATTTCTTGCCACATTAAGATTTTTGCAAGAAACGAACTGAATGAAGATGAAAAGTTTTATATTTTTGATTATAAACCCCATAATGTGCAGCAAATTTATATGCAATACACAAATAATCAGATTTGTTTATGGAATAGCCAAGAAAGGAGCCATCTGGGTGACACTCTATTCCTGGAGGAAGGGCTGTCATCCTTTTTCAGTGGCAGATACTGTTCTGGTTTGCTAATACTGCTGGGATGCAAAACACCAGAAATGGATTGGCTTTTATAAAAGGGGGTTTATTTGGTTACAAAGTTACAGTCTTAAGGCCATAAATTGTCCAAGATAAGCCAACAACAATCGGGTACCTTCACTGGAGGATGGCCAATGGTGTCCGGAAACCTCTGTTAGCTGGAAAGGCACGTGGCTGGCAACTACTCCGGAGTTCTGGTTTCAAATGGCTTTCTCCCAGGACGTTCCTCTCTAGGCTGCAGCTTCTCTCGACAATGTCACTCTCAGTTGCTCTTGGGGCATTTGTCCTCTCTTAGCTTCTCTGGAGCAAAAGTCTGCTTTCAAAGGCTGTCTCCAAAATGTCTCTGTAAACTGCAGTTCCTCTCTCAGCTCCTGTGCATTCTTCAGTGTCCTTAACTGTAGCAAGCTCGTTCCTTCTGTCTGAGCTTATACAGTGCTCTATTAAACTAACCAAGGCCCATGCTGAATGGGCGGGGCCACACCTCCATGGAAACTATCCAATTAGAGTTATCACCTACAGTTGGGTAGATCGTATCTCCATTGAAACACTCAAAGAATTACAATCTAATCAACACCAATATGCCCACACAAGATTGCATCAAAGATAATGGCATTTTGGGGGACATAATACATTCAAACTGGCACAGATACCATAAAATCTAAACAAATCTATTGCTTTGCTCTCTCTTCCAACCAAGTGAATTCCAACAGTTTTACCAAAATTGAGACTTCTTTTTAAGCCATGCCCAGAAACTTTGGAAATCTATTTAGAAAATGATTAGAAATATTTTGTCAGTGAAAGTAGTTGGAAAGAGTATCTGGGGCACATGCTTACAATTTCATTCCCATTTGACCGGGTCTGCTGCAAAGGAACAATGGGGAAAAAAAGATTCAATAAAAAATGTATATATGCTGAAGAGGATGAGTCAGGATTTAGTGGAATTTACTGTTTATATACAGGTCTTAGAGAAGTATAACCCTGCAAAGGGAGGAATATAAAAATTAGGTGAAGCATGAAACCTAATGTGACCACAGACCAGATTGCTGATGTGCATTTACTCTGAACTTTGATAATTCTACCATTCATATTTTGAGGTTTTTAAAAATGATATTGTGGAAGGCTAGCCAATTCTGAAAAAATTATTTTGCTTTCAAGTTTGCGGCTTTTCTGGTTGTACTCCCATTCTACTCTTTTCTTGGCTCTATTACTGCTTTTCCTGTGTAGGCCCTTTAATAAAAAATGTATAAACTGAAAAAGCTCCTTTGGGTATTTAAAATCTGATCTGTTCTGTACAAATAGATTAAGATGAAAGAGGCAAGGCATCTGTCTTAACACATAATTTTTGGTGGGACTAAAAAAAGCTAAAGTTTTATTGAAAGCCTTTAGATTTCTAAAAATCTCTTTTAAGAAGAGATGGCTAAGAACATAAAACTGAGCCACAGAAAAATTACTTTTAAATCAACAAAATGGCTTTTATTAAAAATAATTAAAAGTGTTAAATTCTCTTACCTGCTGAACTAAACTCTGCAAAAATGTCTTTGTTTGTTTGAGGCTTCCCATCTGGATCAATGTCCAAAATGGTACGCCACAATTCAGAGAATCTGGCCCGTTTTTCTTTGGGCATGTATATTCCATGCCATAGTGCTTTCAACATGTAGTCAACATTGATCAAAATTTGCCCAATTCTGGTATCAAAATAAGCTGGAGGTAATTGACAAGAAGAACTCTGATCATAATTAGCTTCTAAACTGATTGAAGGAATTTGATTTAAGCAATAAATTCCAATAGCTAACTCCCTTATGATCTGATGGACCTCTCTATAGTCTAAGAGGGCAGTGGAGTCTATGGGAGTCAGTAGGATTGCTGTGGAGAAGCCTACATTATTGATTTGACTCATCATTCCACATGGGAGGTCTATTTGACAGCAAACATCCTCTTTGGTAGACAACCAGCTAACTAGTGTAGTAGTAAGCAGTTCCTGTACTTCACTCCGATCAAATTTTTCAAAAAAAGCAGAAGCATTTCTCTGTACTGCCAAATTTTCCCGGTAGGTTTCTTCATCTTGAACTTGATCAAATCTAGTTACTCCTTTTTTGGGTAATCTTAACATTTCTAATTAAGTCTAGTATGTCCTCTTTGAAGTTTCTGTAATAAACAAAAAGGAAAAGACAAGCAATAAAATTTGTCGTGGTAATGAAGCTGGATTTCTTAAATAAATCTGCACTTTTCATCTTTACACAGTTAAGTTTTTCACATTCAACCATTACATTTTTCAGTTTGAAACTAATTCCACCGTAAAACTGAAACTTAAATTAAAATAGTTAAAATCATAAAACTGTTAACATTAAACACTGCTTTTCAAAAAAAGTCCAAAGACAGGTACTAAGAAGTATTTCAAAACAGAATGCAAGTTTACATATGAGAAGCTCCTGTTACATACTTATTCTTTTTTGTTGAAGGTTTTTATTTTTTACTTCTGGCATATGTTTGTTTTGTTTTCAGTTTTTTTAAAGTAAGAAAATAAGGGCCTGTTTAAATTCCTATTTCTGCACAACTATCTGTCTCAGTTCCTGAAATAATAATAACCCAAACCACCATTTGTTGAGCATCTACTATGTTCCAGGCTCGTTATATATAATATTTTATTTATCTCATTTAATCATCTCCAAATATACGGTAGTTCTCAAATTAGCCTGTATGGAGATCAACTGAGACTTATTAAAACTCAAATTGCTGGACCCCACCCAGGAGTTTCTGATTTAGCCTGCAGGGCTGGAGTCAGAGAATTTGCATTTCTGAAATACCAGGTTCTGCTGATGCTGCTCTTCTGTCGACCACACTTTGAGAACCCTGCTCACCGAGATAAGCATTGTTATCCGCAAGTTACAAACCCACAAATGGAGATGCGGGAAGTTACAGGACGTGCCTGAGGTTTTATACATTTCAGGATCAGAACCCAAGTCTGTCCATACTCAAGTCCAAGACCTATGTCCACAGTCAGCTCGCGTCTGCCACGGACACAACAAAGGAGACAGAAAGGGAAGAAACATACATTGAAATGACTGTTTTCTCGTCCGGGAAATGGAAGCTGCGTCCACGCTGGTTCCAGAGTATTCCCGGGAGCCGGGGACACGCGTCGCCTCGAAAGGCTTATGGCTGGGCCTGGGTGGGAGACGCTCTGAAGAGGATGTGAGGATGGATGAGCGCTCTGGGAGAAGGGCCCGGGGGACGCCTGCTTGGCCCCCGTGATGCCCGGCCCTCCAGCGAGCCCCCGTCCTCGCTTGCCGTCGCGGATCTGCGGGACACCCGCCACCTCACGCTCGCGGGTCAAAAACGTTGGGTCTCGCGGCCTCGGGGCCTGGGACTAACGCGACGCAGCTTCACTATGAGACCCGCAGGCGGATTCTGCGCTCTCCGGAGCGCAGGGAGGGCAGCGCCTCCTACCCGGGTCGCAGTAACCCGGCGTACTCAGTCGGGTCTCATGCTCTGGACACTCTGCTGCTCTATCACTTCCTTGCTCTCACTGTTTATCTCTGCCAAAACACAAAAACAGCGTGGGAGAGGTGAAAGAGCCCAGGCTTTCTGGTAACTCGGCGTTGAATCCCACCGCCACCATCATTCATTCATATTCGACAAACATGTATGGAACGCCTATTATGAGCCGTGAAAGGAGCTGGAAACATTGGAACACAGAGCTGACCCAAAACCTCAAGGAGCTTACAGTTAAACAGATAATCATACAGGTAATGAACTAAGGTGTAATAACAGCACATGGAGAAAACCTAACCTAGATTAGGAGTTGGGAAACACTACCCTAAAGAAGTGACCTAAATTGAACTTGAAAAATGAAGAAGTGCTATCCAAGCCAAGTGTGGGAGGAGTAGCTTTCCAGGGATAGACAGCAGGTGAGAAAGAATTGGGGTGAGAAGAAAGTTGATATTTTTGAGAAATTTAACAAAATCTTGCATAAAGAGCAAAGGAGATACTGACAGAAAATGAGGTTTGTAGAGGTAGGTGAGGATCAGATCATAGCGGTTGCTGAGTTAAAGATTTTGAACTTTATCCTAAAAGATTAGGCTAGGTAGGTGGCAGTGGAGTCTAGGTGCCAGCTAGGGTTGTGGCAGTGGAGATGGAGGGCTGTGGGTGGATTTGAGAAATACTAAGGACATGGCAAATTGGTGACATTGAATGGGCAGGTATTGAAGAAGGTGGAGGCAAGGTGAACCCAAATTTCTGTTAGGAGCAACAGGGGATCAGGGCAAGATGAAGAGTTCAGTTGTGGACATAATGACATTGAAGTACCTGCATGAGAACCATGTAGAGATGTCAGATATTCCTTAGATATACAGGTCTGAGCTAAGAATGGCAGCTTGAGTTAGATACATACATTTAGGCATGTTTATGGTTAATTGAAGCCACAGGAGTGGTTGAAATCACCAAGGGAGAGAATACAGAATGAAAAGAGTTGGGAATCCAGAGTGGGCACCTGAGAAATTAAATACTGACAGATCAGGTAGAAAGGGTGGAGTCAGCCAACACAACAAAGAGTAGCCAGGAAGGCAGTAGGAAAACCAATGCTGATCACAGAAGCCAAGGGCAGGGTTTCAAGAATGAGGGAGAGGTCAACAAGAACCAGATCTCTTCCATTGAATTTAGCAACATGGAGGTTCTTGGCAACATTCCCAGGGCAGAATTTCTCTTGTCCAACCGTGTCATTATTGTGGCTGCTATTAATAAATTTATGATCGCTCTTTGAGAGCAAAGGATATCATAAGGTTACTGCCTTCTTTAAGAGATTTGCTTGTTTGCACTTGTGAGGTATTAGCCCTACATATTTAAATGACTCAAAGTTTTTTCTTCAGGGACCCAGATGATCTGTTCTGCTGTCTCAAATCTTGGGAAAGAACTGTCCTTTGCTTAAGGATTAACATAAACTTCATCTCAGAGTTAATGCTATTAAGTAGCAAGAAGGTTGTAAATAATCAGGCCTTATGGGGTTAAAAAAAAAAAAAAGCACAGGTTATCTGGCTGAAGCAAATCACCTGGAAATCTTTACAGAGGTTCAACTGGTTAAATGAATTAATACATGTAAAGCTCCTAAAAGTGTCTGGCACTTGTCAGCACTATATGTTAGCTATTTAGTAGTATTGAACTATATTACTGTTGTTATAATACTTATATTCAACCATAAGCTGTGCGGCAAAGTTGTTCTACTCCCAACATGAGTGAGTAATGTCAGTTTAGTGCTCAGGACCACACAGGCACTTAATGTCTGTCTGCAGATAGAGGGCTGAAAGCTATGCAGTAAAGCAAAACAAGTGGTATCTAAATCTGGTTTGAACATTGTATTTACCAGGGAATAAATTCAAGCAGATGATAAAGCTTTTGACAGGCTTCTGTTTGTCAGTATCTTAAAATTTCTTTTCCCACTATGATTAAGAGAATCTTAAAATTTCTTTTCCCACTATGATTAAGAGAATCAAAGTGTGGCCAGATCCAGAAAGGAGTCAGCCTTAATTTTGGTTAGATCCCCAATGGTGACTGTGGTGTCATGGTTACAGTTGAGTTATTCAAGTCTAGCTCCTGTGCAGGAGGGAGGAAAGAAAGGAAGGTAGTATAGGAAAAAATTTCAAGACGAGGTGCATTTTTAAGAATGTTTTGGCAAAGCTGACGGTCATTGTCTATCAGAGCAGTCCTCTCAAGATGCGCCTGCCTTAATATAACTGTTGCACTTAGTCGTTAGCTAGGAGTAGCCCCTGGTGAGCATGGCTTTGGCACAAATGCTCTGAGGGATTTCAGAACACAGTAGCTGGGGTTATCAAGGAGGCACATTTTTATGGCCACCAGAGTCCCTGCCTTGCGCTGCAAGATCTATCTTTTCATCCAGGTTTGGGGAGCAGCTACTGCACGGTTCCTGTGAATTTCTCTTCCTGAGGGGAGACTTAGAAGAGGGAGGTTAGTGAAAGAAACACCCCTCATGGCTGTAGTTGATCTCAAGGCCCAACTTCTCCATCCTCCACTATCCATTCTACATTTCTCTCATCTATTTAGTAATCACCTTCACAGGGCTTCATGGCTTACCTAGTTTATGACCAAAACTTCATTCCTAAGGAGTCTGAATACTTTGCAAATTATATCCTTCTTAGGCTGGGGTTGCTGCATTATGTCCATTCATAATTACGATGAATGAGATTACCAGGAAGTGAGCAAGTAGATCATGTAGGTTGCACACATATTCTTTCCTGCTCCCTTTGTATAAAAATAGCTCTTCCTCTTCCTGTTTATCGGGATTATCTCCATCATTATGGTGACTCTTGCCAGCTAGTCTCTGGACAAAGGAATCCTGGTGTTAGCTATAGCTTTTTATTCACTGGGACATTTGCTGTATTCCCTGGCAAATGTACTCTCTTTTGGGGGACAAACTCTGCAGCCCTGCAGATCCCACTGCAAAATTTGAGGGTACAGAAGGGTCTGCAGAGCTAAAACCCTCAGAGGTGTCCTTGCAGATTTCCCATCCCATGTTCTAGTGTCCCAGGTTTTCTCAACCAGGACACCTGTCAACAGCAATAGAAGACTGAGTTACTTCTGGATATAGCTACCTGCCCCGACCGGCAGGGCAAAATCGAACCTGGACCTGAAAGGGGGAGTGAGAATGGAGGGGGCAAGAGACAACGAAGGAGAGAGACAAGACAAGGTTCTGATCAAGTCTCTCGTTTATTGAGGGAAATTCCAGGGTTTATATAGAGGAGGATGGAATACAGAAGCGCGCGAAAAGACTGCAACTAAGTAATTTACCATTGGTTCTTAGCTGCGACTAGGCATTAGCTATAGGCTCTAGGAGACAAAGAACGTCTCAGCATTAGCTTTAGAAAAGGAAGTTTGAGAGAAAAATCTTGGAATGCCCCAGCAACAGCTGATTTACAGGTGGGGCTAGTTTACTGGAGGGCGAAACTAAGATTAGAGGAGTTGAAACTTAGGAAAGAAGGCAAGGGAACAGAAATTTAGCTCAGCTCAGCTTGTAAAACGGCTCTTGGTTACGAAGTGGCCAAGCAGATGCCAAAACGCTTCCCACAGCTACCATGAAGAGAGTTAGTAAAAGTAGTGTTGCTGGTGGAACATTAACATGTAAGAGTTCTAAACAATGTTAATATCATAGTTTAAAATATCCAAGTTGCTCTTGCAAGTATAATCTTTTTTTCTTTTTCAGAGCATCAATTTGACTAAGTTGGTTATAGTAAACTACATAGTTAAGTAAACTTCACCCAATGAACTTTAAAACCACCACAAAATACAATGAAGCAGCAAAGTATTTTATTGTTTTTATAACTATCATTTAATAAATGTCATGTTGTGAAATATTACATTTTAATCCCTTTTAATAGAAAGGTTCTCTGAAGAACTGACTTGGAGCCTTCCACATTTATCAGATGCCTTCTCATTATTCTTTTCCATTTTTGCAATTCTGGATCCAAACTGCATGGCCCGTTTTGGCAGAAGAGCAGAGGCTGTAAGACCAAGTTCCAGAGCTGCAAGACGCAAAATTAGTTTCTCACCGATTCCACGGGGTAAAGTCAAGTCTGCCTTTTCCCAAATTGGTAGGGAATTTAGAAAGGAGACAACATTTTCATCCAGGAAAGGAAATCTAAAATAGATAGACAAATATAGTCACTATAAAAATAAGAACAATCTGTTATTATTTCTTGGTCCATTTTACTCAAGTTGTCAACGTTTATAGCATAAAAATTAATCTCAAATAAAAATATTCTGGTTATTTGCACAAATTTTACAGCTGAAGTTTAACCACATTAAAACTGTTTCATAACATGACTAATATTAATGCATATGGTACAAAACAGCTAAATCTCAAGAAATAAATTAGGTATATGGTACTAAGAAATAATTTGAAATTATTTCACAAGATACCTTTGGGGTTGAAAACAAGTATGATATCAGTCACCTATTCAATTTGTGTTTGCTCTTTATTTTGTCTAAAGAAATGAAATTTTAGGGATATCAGGCCAACATAGAAGGGCTTTACAATGCTGAATCTGTGAAACACTTACTTAATGGTATCAAAAAAATTTTAACTACATTTACACTGTTTAAATGATGACAAATTGGTGTAACACAAAACAACTATTTTTTTAAAAAAATAACTTTCTCCCATTCTGGTGTCCTAATTTCTTACAAGGCTACCCTTTTTATTGTTTAAAATACTCTGACAACCTTCCACCCTTAACTCCTCAAAATATAATCAGTTATGCCAGTGTTTCCTTTTCATAATGTTTTTTTCTAGTTAAAGTTCAGAGATTTGAATGGGTAAAGGCATTTATTATATGGGATATTTTATAAAGATGAATTATAAATGCAAATTTAAATAGAAGACTTTAATCAATATATTACTGTTAATATGTATGTCAAGATCATAACAAACTGGTTGTTTAGATCTACCTATTATCATGATACTTGTTCAATTACAATTCTGTATTAGCCATTTTAAACATTCTTCATACACATATTTACCTGAGGGTAATATAATACTTTCATATGGAGCCTTCTCTGACTTAGCTGAGCTAATGGACAGAATTTCTCTTTCACATACACAACAAAAAGAAAACAGCTACAGACTCTATAGTGGTATCAGCTATCTTTTTATAACGAAATTTTGAAAATTATGGTACAATGACATAGTAGTCAGAATTTTATATGCAGCAGGACTGGCAACTGTGTAAGGCAACCGAGGTTCAGTGGAAAGAGGAAAAGATTGAGGTAGAAAAGCAAAACAAACAAGTCTTGGAAAGAGAAGGAGTATTGTGACATTCTAATTCCTCTGAGGCTTTGTTGATTTCCTATTCTTGCATGCTTATTCTCTTGTAATAAACTACACTTAATAAATTAAACTGCTTGAACAGAGTTCCACTCTTTGTAACAAAATGGCACATCCTCCTTTATCCTTAATGCTTTAACAAGTTTTATCTAAGCACTTGTTTACTACCATTAGAAGTATGTTGCATGCACAAATAAATGCCTAACACTTAAAAATATAAATATGAAGGTGCCTTGACCGAGGTTTCAAAGTAATTTGCAATGTATATGACTAAATTGTGTTCCAAAAACATATTAACAGAGGGAATCCATTACTGGGATTACCATTCAAATTAGTATGGATCTGTAAGTACAGAAATGTCTAGTGGCAAAGCCAGGTCCTATAACACTGGAGGAGAGAGCTTGGGAGGCCTATACCCTTATTGGTAGGAAAGCAAACATTTAAAAGAAAACAAAACCCTTTGAACACCTCATCTTGGTATTTCACTAGCTCAATTTTACTTTCATGGTATTTTTCATTGTAGTCTTAAAGACTGTCAATCTTTGAAAACGGTTGAGAAGATATTTCTTAGAGAATGAATTCTGGAAAACAACTGCTTTCTTGGCTCCTCCCCAGCTTTACTTCTATCTGTATTTGTAATAAAAACCAAGATATTGCTGATGTTGTTATTTGAACAGTCTCCAAAACAAAAAGGAACCTAAAAGTCTCCTTTTACAGTCTACTGTTACTACAAAAATACCCAACACCCAGATAGATAATCAGAATTACCTTGCTTCTTTTCCATGATCACCAATAACTCGATCATCGCGACCAAGATTTCTAGAAGAAATTCTACCTAATTCCATTTCTATTTCCTTATTCAATCCTTGCAGCCCATGTGTCTGAAAGCGGACACGATGACGAGAATAGCCTGCAAGTTGCTCATCTGCACCGATTCCAGTAAGAACTACCTATAAAGGTTTAAAGAAATCCATATTAAAAATGCTATATACTATATAATAAGGAAAACAAGATAAAAGAAAACCTCAAAAAAACTAAACCCAAAGTTAACATTTTTGAAGAAAAACAAGACAAAGGCATAAAATAGTAAAATATGCTCAATTTTTAAAAAGGCATAGACATTGTTTTGCAGTTCAAATGCAACTAAAAATATTACACCTTTGAAACCCATAAGCTAACAGCTTTAAGGATCAAATTTACATCTCTGAAATTCTTATGAGCAGAAATATTGTGCCATACCTTTGCACTGCTCTGATATGATTTCATTTCATCCTGGGTCACTAAACAACCATTTCCTCTAGAAGCAAACCAGACTGCACAGCCAATGCTATCATCTAAAACTGTATCCAAGGGCTGAACTAACTGGCATATTCGAGTTCTTCTTAATTTTTGCAGTTCTTCCAAAGAAACATTAATCTCAACAAAATTCCACATTCGAGAAGGGTTAAGAGCTTGTAGTTCCTTTAGACCTGCTCTTCCAGTGATTCGATCTGGTACA
>PVKY010008313.1:0-14163 GCA_004027775.1 Bradypus variegatus
CACTGAAGTCCCCTGCAAGGGTTGTGGCCCCTCAGGTACCACCCCCCAGAGGCTCCCTGAGCCCCGGTTCAGCAGCCCCTCGGCACCTTCCCCTCGGGGTCACCTGGTGCTCGGCTCTGTCCATTCTTTCTCCACCTGCCCGTTGATGCCAAAGTTCCCAGCTCCAGCTTTTCCAGTGTGTTCTGTGTTGTTCAACTTCAGAATAAAAGATCAGCATGAAAGAAAACTTAACTGAGCAAAGAGAACAGAGAAATCCCAGACTAGGAAGAATCAGATCAGAACATATAAAATGAAAAATATATTAGTATCAGAGAACATTCGTTCTCAGTACCTTGACATGGATCAATACAGTTAAACTGTCACTTAAATGGACATTAAATCTTGATTTAAAGACAAATATTTCTGTTACTGTTGCAGTGCTCCCCACCAAGGGTAAAGGCATTTACTATCATAATAAAGTTTTACTTTTGACAGTCTGAGGGAACTGGCTGCTTAAAAATGGCAATTGGTTAATGGCCAAAGTACAGACGGCTTTACGTGCAAGCGCAAGCCGTGGCCCAGTCACCGCTGGGCTGTGGGCCCTGAGGAGGGCTGGGACCCCGGCAGGGCCCGACTCTGCCTTGTCACGCCCGGGATCCTTGTTTCACTCGTGCAAATGGGCCTGGGGAAGCCACAGACCCCGGCAGGGAGCACGCTGCCCCTCGCCCACCTGGCCCCTGCCAGGGCCCCTCCGCTCGCCAGCACCTGCCTTTCTCGCGTAAGTGGTGCTTCCTGTGTAAGGGAACTTCCACAGGGACCCAGGTCAGCAGGGACATGGAGACCACAGAGACCACGTAGGTGATGGCGGAGATGATGAGCCAGTAGCGTGTCCCCCGGTGGACCATGGCGAACTGCTCCACGGCCACCAGCATGGGGACCGAGAAAGCTGCAAACTCCAGCAGCTCAAACACCATGAGCTTCAGGAGCCTTCCAGAAACCATCACAGACAGGCCCCCAGCGTGGGCGACAGCGGGAGCAAGTGCCCTGTGCTCAATCACTCACGGTGATTTTTATGCTTTTATTGACCCACAGGTGGTCAGAGATCTCCGGACAACCACCCAGCTCTTTTAAAGACACAGAGCCCGCGGGGGGCCCAGGGCTGCTTTCAGCAAGGCAAAAACGGGGTTTTTAAAAAGGTAGCCTTTATCACTAATTTTAGCACAACAAACATCTATGCAATGCTCAGCACTTGTTAAGTAGAACTATTGGGAAAAGATAATTTTAGGGCTAAAAGGGCAGAACGGACATCGCCCGGAATCCCTACTTTTACAGCTGAGCAATCCCGGGCTGCAGGCACCCTGAGGCCTGAATCTTCACCTCGGGAAATGACCCTTCGTTTTCTCAGCTGCTTTAGGAGGGAATTTGGAGCCACTGTGTGGACTTCGGAGCGGAGTGCGCCCCAGGACTTAGCACAGGTGTTGGTTGCTGCACAGTATCTGCCACTTGACACAGATAAAGGCTATTTTCATTTTGTGAGTCGGGAAACAAGCCGGGGGCATGAGTAACCCATCGTCAGGCTACGGTGAAGAGGCTCCTGTTGCCGGCCCCGCAGCCACCAGAGGCCCAGCAGACAGCGCCGGCCCTCGGGAAGCTGCCGGAGGGTCCTCAGCGCTTTCCCCAGGTGGGCGTGAGGAGCTGGGGCCACTCCCAGCACGGAAAGGCCTGGGCGTCCACGGCAGGAAACGAGGTGCAGGCTGGCAGGGACACGAAACACGAGAGCCTGGCTGGGGGCTGGGGTTCATTTCAGGAAGAAACAAGAGGCACCCAAAGAGACCACAGAGGCTAAGGGGGCTCAGAGGAGGGGGCCCCAGAGGAGAGAAGGGCGGGGCTAGAGAGCAGGATGGGGTCAGGGAACCCGAGGGGGGGTCCACCTGTGTGTGTGAGAGCGGATGTGTGCACGTGTGAATGCCACGGAGTGAAGGTGAGAATGTGGGTATTGTGCACGTATGTCAGTGTGTATATTTGTGTGTGTGCATACGACTTGTGAATCTGTGTGAGGATGTGCATGTGTGTGCATCAGTGTGTGTGCGTGCATGGGTGTGTGGGACCATGACTGCATCTGAGTGTGTGCATGTGTCAGTGAGTGGGTGTGTGTGAGCCTTGTGAATGTGTCCGTGTGTGCGTGTGGGTGTGTCGGTGCATATGCGTAGGAAGGTGTGCACCTCAGGATGTCTGCAGGAGTGCGTGAGTGCATGAGTGTGCATATGTGTCTGAGTGTGTGCGTGCACATACCGGGGTGGCACCTCCTCTGCCGGGTTTCTGCACAGGGAGTTGGAGAGCGCATGAGTTACACAGGACAAGTTAGGAGACGACTCCCAGATCCGTGTACAGTTTCCCTTCAGCTTCCCAGCCTGGCTGCCCGGAAGAGGCACCATCAGTCATGGCCGAGAACCACCGAGGAAGAAGGGACAGGCCCTGGGGCCCTCGGTGCAAAGCTCAGCCCTCCTGAGACATCACAGCCAACTGGGCAGCAGGGAAGGTGCCCTCATGGGTGACCAGGCCACCAGATGGGAGAAGCAAAGGGACACTGGTGGGGGGCAGAGCCAGCTCCTGGCTGGGGTGCCGAGGGGCAGGGGGGCAGAGCCAGTCCCTCCCACCAGGGCCAGCGCCTCCCAACCGCCGCGGGGTTCTGCCCACAGCCCCACGGCCTGGAGGCCTCCGGGAACCCAGGTGGCAACTTTCCAAGCACCCACACTTCTTCTTGGATCAGTCCCAGCCAAAAGGACTTCCTGGTAGGAAACAGATTTGGCTCGGGCCGGGCCTGTGGTCAGTCCGTGCATCCAGGCCTCTGCTGACGCAGCCTTTCACCCTGGTAAGCAGAGGACAAAATCTGCCCGCGGCACCTGCTCGCCACACTCCCCACAGTCACTTCCTTCCTGCAGGCAGGAAGTCAGAAGCGGACAGTCTCCGGAACTATTAGCCAAACCACTGTACTCGCTGTTTGCGCACTGTTCTGGGCGTGAGGTCTGTGAGACGGAATGTTCCGGCACACTGTGGCACATTCCTGTGCTCCCATCAGGGACACTGGCGTAGGGTGCAGCTGGACCCACGAGGAGCCAGGACGGGGCTGCAGGTGCCCACGGGCTGGCTCGCCGACGGTGACAACCCCCGAGCTGCAGGCCCTCAAATCAGGCGTCACCTCAGCAGGCCTTGGAGCAACCCCGGTCAGTCAGTAAAGGTCTGTCCGCGTGCGGCCCCTGCCCACAGGCTCTGCCGGCGCCGTCCAGCCCTGCGCCCGCTGGGCAGGGAGGGCGGGCACCTCATCCCAGCTGCCAAGGGCACGGCCCCCCTAAACACTGCCTGCCTTCATTCTTGAAATGAGTTTCCTTAAACAAAAAAAAAATTACACACCCCTGAAATATGATGTTTTATTACAATTGCCCAGATCTTGGAAAAAAGAAAAGAAAGACAAAGAATTGGCTTCTGCCTCCACAGCACAGCTGCCACAGAAACCGTGTGTGTGTGTGTGTGTGTGTAATTGGAGGTGTGTATGTGTGTGTAATTGGAGGTGTGTGTGTGTGTAATTGGAGGTGTGTATGTGTGTGTAATTGGAGGTGTGTGTGTGTGTAATTGGAGCTGTGTGTGTGTGTAATTGGTGTGTGTGTGTGTGTGTGTGTGATTGGAGCTGGGAACTGGGACGTGGACATTAAGGAAGGGGAAGTCGCTTCATCCTCACAGTAATTCTCAAATGCGCCTGTTCGGGGCGGCAACGCCATCGCAGCCGGCCTTTCATGTAACAGCTAAATGCAGCCGCAGCCCCAACAAGCTGCCATAAATCCCCAGGTCCGAAATGTCCACGGAGGGCTTGGGGGCCACCCCTGCCTCCCTACAGCTCTCCCTCACTTAAGTTAAAGAGACCTGAGGACAGGGTGACTCGCCCTCTCCCGGCGCAAAGAGAAAACGCTTAGCCACGAGGAGGAAACGCAGTGCTCCCTGTGCCCACCAGGGGGGGCAGGCTTTGTTGTGTTCTTTCCTCACAACTGTAAAATTGATACAATAAACATGGTGGGCTTGGAATCTTCTAACCTAGATGGCCCTTTTTAAACTCAGGCTGCGGTGTGTAAGATCTCTTCTTGCTCTAGGTCAGTCTGGCCCCTGTGGTTCAGAAAATTTACAGAGGTGACCCCGCGTTTCTTTACTGTAGTGTCCCCTCCGTGTCCCCTCTGAGCCCGGGTCCCACCACCATCCTCGGCCCTCCAGGGGCACGGCAAGCGCCGAGCACACACTCTTCTCCCTGCGGGGCGACGCAGGAGAGCTCACCTCTGTCCGGGGGCTGGGGTTGACCGACAACTTTGCATCCTTTGGGACAGTGAGTCAGCGTAACTGTTTCAATCTTGGGCATCATTACTCATGAACCGACATCTCTGCTGGGAGCCTTCTGGCGGTGACATCTGAGGCTCCGACAGACTCCACCCAGCGGACAGCGCCAGCCCGGACGCCCGCGGCCTCACCTCAGGTGCGTCCCTCTGCCCCCCGCAGTGTCCCCGCACACAGCCTGCCCGGGAGTCCTTCTCGGTTGGTGCCCACCACTCTCTGGGAGGGTGAGGGCAGTGGACACCTGCCCGAGGTTCTCGGCACCCCGAGCAGACCTGACGCCGCTCACCCCCTGCCCTGACGGCCACGGCGAGACTCACCTGGGTCTGGGCCTGACTGTGCTGCCCGCAACCTGGGTGACCCGGGCAGGCTCCTGAGCGCTGCCTCGGTTTCTGCACCGCTGCCGTGGGCTGTCAGCGTCGTCCTGGCCGACCCGAGTTACGGGAGAGGCACCTGGGATGGCACCTGGCCCAAAGCAGGGCTGCAAGTCCTGCTGGCTAGAATTAAAGTGGGGCTCCGGAGGGGCCCCCGGAGATGAGATCCCTTCATTTTACAGATAAAACCATGGCCCGTGGAAGGCTGAAGCGATCAGATAAGCTCCTGTGGAGAGCGGAGGGCCGCCCTGCGAGGAAGGCACTTGACAGGGAAATGAGTCATTTTAAATTCCAAACAAAACCTTTTCTTCCCAGGGCTCTAGGTTGAGATTCTACCCGACTGCAAGCTCACATGGCTGCCACCGGTCAGAGTGTGGCTGCGACGGAGACCTGTATCATTCACGCAGGCGGGAGCCTGAGCACGGGGAGCCGGGAGGGCGCAGGTGGCACACACAGGGACCCCGAGGTCAGGAAGGCCAGCGCCGCCTCCCAGGGCTGCCCACCGAGTGCCCGGCCCCCTCCCGGCCCCGCCAGCTGAGCAACCCACACGCCAGCGGCACTGCCCGTGACTCCCTCTCCCATGGGGCTGCACGGGAAGGAGGGCAACCGCTGCGCTGCTCTGGGAGCAGGAACCCAGGCCAGGGCGTTGGGCGCTCAGAAGCAAGGCCACCGCGTCACCCCAGGACGGTACCTCACAGGACATGGCTCGGACCCTCGCACCGCCTGCCGGGCTCCCCCATTGCTCACAGCCCCTTCCTTTTCCCGGCTTCCTACAGCTGTGCCACACAAGTGCACAGACCTGGCGGCTGTCAGCAACATGCAGTTGTTCATTATCTCAGCTGCCGTGGGGCAGCGCTCCGGGCACGGGAGATGTCGGCCACGGTGAGTGTCCTCTGGAAGCGGCGCCAAGGAAGGCCCACTCCCAAGCCGTACTCAGGGTTGGCAGAATTCACTTCCTGGAAGCTGCGGCCTGAGGCCACCCGTTGCTAGCCGGTTGGAGGCTGGAGGGTGCCCTCAGCTCCCAGGGCCCATCCCCAGCTCCCGGGGCCCACGACAGCTCCCAACATCCATCCTCACTCCCAGGGGCACCCCAGCTCCCAGGGTCCACCCATAGCTCATGGGGGTATCCTCAACTCACAGGGCCCACCCTCAGCTCCCAGGGGTATCCCCAGTTTCCAGGGTCCACCCCCAGCTCCCAGAGGCACCCTCAGTACCCCACCTTTTGGGTCTCCAGCATGGCTGCTCACTTCTTGAACACCAGCTACTGAGAAAGCCTCTAGAGCTTCTCCAGCACCAGCACGGCACCTCCAGGGGTGAAATGCCCCACCACCCTCGCCACGACCCATGGCTCACGGAGTCACAGGTCTCGCCCCACACAGGGGCTCGTGGGGACCGCCCAGGCACCCTCTGCCTCGCCAGGCCTGGGTCTGGTCATGGCCTGGCCCCAGAACACCCTCATCACTGCTGTCCAATAGAAACACAGTGTGAGACCAGCACACATGGGGTTAAATTAAAAAGTTAAAATCAAAAGTTAAATAAAGTTAGGTGGCACAAGGGTCACCCTGAGGTCGAGTCCTACCCAACACTGAAGTTATGTTCAATGGGAAAAATACCTCCCATTGCTTCAGTTTTCCAATTAAAATTAAATAAGTTTTAAAGTTTGGTTCCTTAATCGCACTAGACCCTGTCAGGGGGTCTAAGGCTCAGGTGCCAGCTCGGCCTGGGCGCCTCCCTCTCTCTAAAGCAGGGACAGAGCTCTGGCCTCTCCAGGGCGAGGCAGAGAGGGTGACGGCACAGGCACGGGCTGGGCGCTCAGCCAGCCGGGGGTGTGGGCCTCATGAGGCCACAGCACCTGATTTTATTCCAAAGAGAAGACAAGACTCCACGTCAGGAGAAACGTCCTGGTCATCAAACAGCACCTACTTTAGAGTATTTTTTAGCTCTATGCCGGCCAAAAGAAACATGTCAAACCAATCAGGCTGAGCCCGTTTTTAACCTGCTTTAATTTGCTTTTTTTTTTCCTACTGGGGTTCATTCTACACAAATTTTCAGTTTGAATCTAAATTTCCTTTATTTTCAAAGTTTTGGGGCTCCATCACAGCAGCCCCTAAGAAAGGCCACGCACAGCGTCAGCCTTTCCTTGGAAACTCCAGCTGCCCCCGCTCCTTCCTCATCCCAGGAAGTGACAGCCCAGGAGGGGACACGGGAAGGGGAGGCCCGTGCAGGAGGACGGGGATCTTACCCAACACCCAGCGGAAGCCTCGGAACCTGAATGTGCCCAGTGCTCAGCTGCGCTCCTCCTCGTCTGGCCAAGGGAAGGAGGGCTTATGCCCCTTGTTGCATATAATCCTTCCCTATCACTTTAGAGTATAAAGAGCATTTCTTCCAAACTCAGAAATCAGCAGTGGCTAGCCCCCCTCCTCTTCTCAACATGGCTAATTTATAGCACAACCTATGCTCTAACTCTTGTTGGCAAGAATGAAATGTTCCACATGACTGGTAAACATGGGAACAAGGTGTGTGAAATGGAAATTTCACATCTGCTACATGTGATTTTGTCCACAAGCAACGTTAGATGAAATGCAGAACACAGCACCAACCAGAGCTGTGTGGGGAGTCACACACACACAGGTACCCACACACCAGCTCCCCCTGCCCACAGCGTGGCCATGAGCTCACCGTCTGATCTCAGAAAAGCCTGCCTCACACCCGTCACTGGCAAGGCTCTCGAGTGCCGGGCTCCTGACCCTATCGCATAAGCCCCAACGTGCGTCACTGCGCAGTTGTGCCTAGTACTGTGATTTTTAGAACACACTTGTGCATTTTCACAGAATATACACTGTATTCTGAGCTCCATTTCACCACAATTATAACAATTAAAGTCCAGGATCCAAGTGTATCTGTTGGGAACACTGTGGATGCCGTTTCTGAGCTGTGTACTGAGTTTTACATCTCTGCAATGAGAACTCCGGGACCAACTATCTGGAAACAAACAGCATTTGACTAATAAGCCAAGAATTTATAGTCAAAAAGACTATTAGAAACATCACTTACAAAAGACATTAAACATAGTAATTTAGATCATGCTACTCAATTTTTTAATTTAGTGCTTACCTCTTAATCAAAAATGGGAAATAATTCAAAGGTTTTAATTTCAAAGTATTTACTTTTGACAATACTATTAAAACATATTACCTACACATGGTTCCTTTATCAATTAATCTCACTATCCTCTCTTTTATTTAAGTTTTGAAAATAGCTTCCCTGACCATTTTGAATCGTAACATACATAAAACATTTAGCACAAACTGGACTCATTCAACTTAAATTTCTCCATTGAAAGCATGAACAGAACCATGTTTCAATAAACATTCTTCAGCAAATGAAAATTTTTTATTTTTGTCTGTCATATGTATAGGCAGCATAGTTTAATATATATAGATGCTGGATTAAAGTTAAAAAAGAATTCTGTTCCTACCATGCTATAAGGACTTTAAAGAAATCATTCTCTTTCAAATACATGAAAGGCATGCAGAGAAGTAGAAATATAGAAATATTCCATAGTTTAATGGAGTAACCAAAAGCACAGTAATTTACCTCTCCCAGGCGCCGGAAGACTTCCTTCAAATCTGTGTTCTACCTGAAGAGAACCCTCCGACCAGGCCCCCAGGGACCCCGCCCCAACCGTGTAAACTAACGGCAAACACGGGAACGAAACAAGACTGTGCTCAGTCCTGATAGTAAACTACTTCACTAAGATCTAACGATAACTCCTTTAAAAAGGAGAAAAAAAATATTAACTACACAAACGAAAAATTGGTTTTTACTATGACATAAGATAAAGAACTTTTTTGATGGGATGGGGAATGGGATAAAACCCAACCAGTATTTACTCCTGGACCCATTCAAAAAAACAATCAGCATGGGATGGCAAACCTATTCCAAAAGACAGTGACTATTCCTGCTTACAAAGGGAGAATACAGTCAACAAACGATAAACAACTAGAACTTTGTCTTCCGCCACTTATTAAAAAAAAAAAAAGAACCATAGCAAAAAGCTTATCTAGACAAGTTTATTCAATACTTCAAATAAGCAATGATTTCTTTATCTGATCCCATTAAATAAAAAATAATTCAGTAGGCATTTTAAAAAATGCCAGCAAGAATCCAGTCTTCTAAAGTGTAAGTGGCAAAACTGAAAATAAATACATTTCATTTTTGAAATTTTACAGAGCTCTATAAAATAACGTTATAAAATAATGTATTTGACACAAAAAAGTTGATTTAAAAAGATCAATTTTTTCTTGAACTTAATGGCTAGGCTAATATATATTTACGTTAATAACCTATAACTGAACAACAGAGTCACATGTTTTAGGCCAAATATTCGTGATGCCCAAAACAAAACAAAACAAAAAAACATGTTATTGCTGATTTTGCACCAAAATTCTTACTTGGAATATTAGAAAAACAGGCTTTCTTAGCCAGCACCAAAGATGGAAACTACTGGTTTCCACAGTACTCTAGCACTCAGGCCACCTGCTGACTAATAAGCAAAGCAGCGAAAGGCTGGTGAGTGACAAATACTGCCTCCCCACCGCCTTCAGGCTGACTGACCCAAGTACCACCTGCTACCAAAACACCCAGAACAGTAACTTCCTACAGCCCAAGTCCACCTCTCCGCTTAATCGGAAGCAATATGCAAATACAGCACACGCAGTGGATGAAAGCCTTCTACCTGGAGCACAGATGCTCCCAGTCGGGTCACTCACCCAGGAAACAAAGCTCAGCAGTTACTACTGCAAATAAAGTATCCCCAGATTACTTCCAGGAAGTCAGCTGACTATATGCTAGAAACAATGCTTCCAAGATTACCTACCTATAGAAAAACATATTCCCAGGACTCAGTACCTGGAGAAGCCTCGTTCCTAGGTCACTGTACCCTGTAGCCAAGCGCATTCCGCACCCCACCCTCCCAGCCTCCCGGGAAATGCACTCAGGGAAGGGCAGGGACACCTGCAGGGAGACGGGGAGGGCCCGAGGCCCTGACACCACACAGTCCTACAGCTTAGGGGCACACGGACGCCCGGAGGCAGCCACGGACCTGGCCAAGGCTCACCTAGCCGGGGGTGAGCACCGTTCCCTGCACCAGTGGGGCCATGAAGGGACCCTCCCACTTGTGCAGAACCGAGCTCTGGCCAGGTCGCCATGGCCTGGTCCACGCTCTCCTCGTCACCCCGACCACCACCCCTGCCACCCAGCCCTCCGCTGGCAATCGGGGGCCACTGGCTACGGAGCCCTGCCCATGCAGGTTAACATGTGCCGGCCACCGCTGCTAGAAATGGGCTGGTTATAAGGGAACCTTGGTATTGGTAAGTATTAAATATTAAGTGAATTTACCTGTCCTCTTGATTACCACTTCTTCAGTCCCTTTGGGCAACAACTTGATAGTTGGTGTTATTATATTTTATATTTTGAAGTTACAGAATACCAAAGATACTTTTACGGAAACCTCTTTTCCATGAAGGAAGAGGAACAAATTCCAAAACAGGACTTACGTTTTTCAGTGTTTTTGATTCTATGGAAAATAACCATATCAGTTGGACTTTCTACAAAACTTTTCCTAACTTACAGCATCTTAGGCTAACAGAATAACATTCTACGTAATCAATTTCACTGAAAGCCTTCTCAACTTTTTGCACATCGTGTCTTAAAGTAACAAGGTACGTAAGGATTCTGTAGTTAAAAACCTTATTCTTCTTACCATGGAAACAAACATTTATTCCATTTTGAAAAGCCATTACCAACAAATAATTTAAGGTCCTAGCTAGCTGTTTAACAGCCCGATAGCATACATTATTGCAACTTGTGGGTGTGTCTCACTTGACCGTGGTTATCAACTTTACTCAGCCAGCTTTCAGATGGCAACCAACTTGATGAAAATAAATAGCAATTAGAATTTTCAAAAAGGAAGGACTTTCCCTTTTCCCCCTCTTCAGTGATTTCAACATCTTAATAGAAGATCTAACTACACGGTAATAAGAAGTCTTTTAGAACAAACATGCCCAAATTTATGCATCCCAGACCAGACCCATGACTGCTGATGACATTTCTAAAAGCGCCCACACGCCAGGCAGAGTGAGCCAGCTGAGTGGGGCTGACTTTGAACGGGGGGTGGAGCAGACTTCCTACTAGTCTTTCAGAGGCACACCTTTTCTTCAGTAACTCCTCCCCAGTCTGAGAGGACACAGCCGTGAGGACCACGCACATCCACAGCCTGAGTGCACACCCAGGGCGCAGGAACTGAGCTTTCAAGCTGACGGTGCTCACTTATGCATGTAGCTTTGGCTGTCAGCATGAACATGTCTGCTTCATTACCTCGAAACATGAACCACAAGGTTCTGACTGTAACTCTTTCAGGGGTTAGTGAGGACAGGGCAGCGAGTGAAACGATGCCATAAAGACACAATCAGACGAACCCCAGATGTGGGGCCTTCTGTGAGACTCCAGGCCTGGGTCTTAAAGGCCATTCCCATGAGGAGAAAAAAAAGACAAGGAGACTATTCCAGATTAACAGACAGTACAGGGACATAAAAAATGCAGTGTATCTTAAACGGATCCTGGACTAAAACAAAACAAAACAAAAACTACAAAAGTTTGGAGGGCAACCAAGCAGAATCACTTAAGTTTCCTTAGATGTCACAGGGGTGTAGATGTAGGACAATGTCCTTACCCTTATGAGACAGATGACAACCTAGGAGTCTAGTTTACAACATGTGCAACTTTCAAACGTTCACACAAAAAAGTGCGTATACACATACATGTACATATAAACATGCACGAAGAGATAAAGCAAATGTGCCAAAATGTTAATGAAAAGTGAGTCTAGATGAAGAATATTTGGATTTTAACTTATTATTCTTTCAATCTCTCTACAGGTTTAAAAATTCTCAATATAAAAAGTTGGATGGAAAAGTGTCACTCATGGTATCATACTTGAAGCTGCCAACTTAGCAGGGTCTAAGATGTTAGAGACAGAGACAAACACAGTGCACATGGAAACCAACAATACAAATAAAACTGATAATACAAAGACGTCATCTTTATACGACCTGAGTGAAAAAAAAAAAAACGAAGACTAAAATATTCAGTGGCAAGTCAGATCTGTAAATTAAAATCAGTTTGGTAAAACTCAAGAAGAAAAAAAAGATGTCACAGTTAGTGTGACTAACAAAAACAGTCAAAGATGACTTGCATATTTCCTTGTACTAAATAATCTTATAGAAAAAATTGCTCAGATACTTACTGGATAACAGCAAAACTAAGCAATGTACTTTTAAAAATCTCAGACAGCCAGTGCACACAATGTTTTGGCACACATTTCTGACAGTGAGTAACGGGAAACGCACAGCAGCCCCCCACCCCTCCCTTTAACCCCACCCTCCGAACCACTGGTCTGCCAACTGGGCGCACCCACACTGTGGTATAGACAAAACGATCCACTGGGATACAGGAAGAAACCATTAGAATTCCTAATAGAAACCTCTTCCACCCGTTTTAGATTTCTACTTTTTGGTGTGTTTTATTATGTATGATATGCAGAACTTGGACAATTCATAAGTAAATATACATGAATTTTTTAGGCTACATGCGCAAACACTTGTTACTGATCAGGACATCTGATTACGCTCAGGGCTACTCTCCTTTAAAACCGACAGAGCTGTTTTAAGCCTGAACACCAAAAGTGCGTCCCACTGGCCTCTGTGGCTCCTCCTCTGCCCTCAGGAAGCGAACGCCTCCTCGTCAGAGCCCGGGCTCTGGGAGCAGACAGGGCGCACAGAGCGCAGCAGGGCCACACGCCCAGCCCGCGCAGCACAAGGCCAGAGCACGCTCAGCGTGGAATCCAAGACTTCAAACACAGAGATCCAAAATGCTCTAGAATATCATTCAACTATATCTGAAGGCAGGAACACCTCAAAAGAAAAATATAATACTAAGGATATAAGTTCAAAGAAAGACTACACTAAAAAAGAATGTACCAAAATGCATCTGCTTTGCTTAAATCCAGGGGATATGTCATTATAAATAGCAGAGGAAATAATGTAGGACCTGATAAGAACATTTAATTGTACCATGATTATAAATAAACGAAAATTAAATGTATGGCCTTTGAGAAAACATTTTAGGTAAGTTTCTTCTATATATTTTATTCTAAGGGATACTAAAAAACAAAACAAAAACAAAAAAACTAAACAATTAGAATATGATCCAAGAGTGAAAGGTTTAAACTATATTGTTATTATATATGTAAAAAGTGAGGTAATAAGTTATAGTTATTAGGACAATTGTTAAGTAAACAACAGAAATAGATGAACAAAAGAAAATAGTGATATTTAATGTATTAGATGAAAATCTGACCAATTCTATAACAATGGACCTCTTGTTAGAGAGACAACTGACATAATTTGTAGTTACAAAGTTTATCATGTAGGGCACTTCTCTGTCTTCTATAAACTTGAAGCTTTAGACTAAAGATATCTGCAAGCTGGATTCTACAAACGTCACACTTGAAAGCCCTATCTGTCAGTAAAGAATAACAGTGGTCTGTTAAGCATTTTAAATACAAAAATTAAGAAATATGGAAATAAAGTTCCAGAGATGTTCAAAATGAAGACGGTCCCTCCCCTTGCTGAGTAGGGAGACAGTGCACAGGGGCGGAGGCCAGGGCTGGGAGGACTAGGCAGGACTAGCAGGACTACCAGGGCTAGCAGGACTAGAAGGACTAACCAAAACTAGCAGGACTAAGCCAGGACTAGCAGGGCTAGCAGGACTAGCAGGGCTAGAAGGACTAGTAGGACTAGTAGGACTAGCAGGGCTAGAAGGACTAGTAGGACTAGCAGGGCTAGAAGGACTAGAAGGACTAACCAGAACTAGCAGGACTAAGCCAGGAGTAGCAGGACTAAGCCAGGACTAGGCAGGACTAGCAGGAATAAGCCAGGACTAGGCAGGACTAGCAGGAATAACCAGGACAAGCAGGACTAAGCCAGGACTAACAGGGCTAGAAGGACTAGCAGGACTAGCAGGACCAGAAGGACTAACCAGAACTAGCAGGACTAAGCCAGGACTAGCAGGGCTGGCAGGACTAAGCCAGGACTAGGCAGGACTAGCATGACTAGCAGGACTAACCAGGACTAGCAGGGCTAGAAGGCCTAGCAGGACTAACCAGGACTAGCAGGACTAGAAGGACTAACCAGAACTAGCAGGACTAAGCCAGGGCTAAGCCAGGACTAGCAGGACTAGAAGGACTAACCAGAACTAGCAGGACTAAGCCAGGACTAGCAGGGCTAGCTGGACTAGCAGGGCTAGAAGGACTAGTAGGACTAGCAGGGCTAGAAGGACTAGTAGGACTAGCAGGACTACCAGGGCTAGAAGGACT
>PVKY010008314.1:0-14165 GCA_004027775.1 Bradypus variegatus
GGCTGGAAGAACTGGAAGTAAGGAAGGTGGCTGTGGAAGCTCCCCCAGATGGTGTTTGCTAGAAGACTAGGGAGGGTTGGGGCAGGGAGAGCCCCTGATCTGAGTGCAGAAGAGAAATTAGGAGCCCTGGAATTTAGACTCAGCCTTGCCACTGTCTTCCTGTGCGATCTTAGGCAAGTCCCTTCACCATCACCTGCAGAGCCTTAGTTTCCACCTCCATAAAATGGGAATATTAATCTAAACATGTTCAACCATGGGGCAATTTATGCAGAAGGGTCTTAAAAGTGTCAGGAATTCTTATTCAGCTTTAAAATCAGGAATAGGCAGAGGGAATGGGGGTTGCACAACTGGCTGAACATCTCATCCTTTTGGAGCCAGAATGAGGGAAACTATGTCAAAGCAGGGGAATATGGATCAGACTCCAATAATCTTGTATGGAAGTAGACTCCTGGGGCCTGAAGGGTGGGTAGGAGATTGGAGCCAAGGGGAGGGGGAGCATTAGGAATGTGCTGTCTACCGTCTAGTCAAACAGCTCTGGAGACAAGGGCTACATGGAATGATCCCTCAGAATTCCATACTTAAGGCCAGCAGGACAGGCATCATTCGGACAGGGACAAGGCCAGCTTGTCAGCCATTTACACCTTGGTGTGAATTCTGAGGCTGGTTTGCTTCTCCCCAAGGGCCTTACTGACCCACCTGAACCCTCAGGCAAATGCGTTATCCTGTCCCCAGCAAAGGGCTCTTGGGCATCACAGTGAAGGGAATTGTCCCTTCAGCTATGAAGACACTACCTTCACTGCCCTTTGTCAGTGCTGGAATGACCTGTCTTGCCCTTCCCACAAGATTGAGCAGAGAATGACTATATAAAGGAAGTAATGAGCTCTTCACCCCTTGGGGGATTCAAGCACAGGACCAGTGGCTCCGTGGAGAGGAATCAGCCTTCTGGAGCTTGCACTGACAATACACAGGATCCCTCACACTCCTGACAAGCTTAGATTCCAAGATTCTGTGTGAGGGACAAGCATGCAGGAACTATAAAAACCCTAGCACTCTCTCCCACAGACCTCCCTGGCCCCTTTGTATGAAGTACTTTGTGGGAGAACACTGGATGCAGGTCCAGCCCTTGAAGCTCCCTCTCCAAACTCACTGGAAAAGAGGCCCATGGAGAACCATGAGCAAACATCACTCAGGGTGCTGGTTTGCACAGCCTTTGCACCCCGCCGCCCCCCCCACCAGATCTGTCCAGCCTGTGGATAGTCTGAGAATAAGTTCAGGGACAGAGGGTTTCCCAGCCTGGGCACAGCTCCTTCCCATGCCCAAACTTGCCAAATGCAGGTGGCATGTTTTCCTTTGGAACTAGAAGGCACTGGCAGTCCTCCCCAAGGGTAACATTGTATGTAACTGTAGCATCAAAACTAGGAAACTGACATTAGCACAGTACAATTAACTAGACTTTTACTTGGATATCATCAGTTTGGGCATGCACTCTTTTTTTTTTTTTGTATGTATGTATGGTTCTTTAAATTTTATCACACATATAAATCTATACAACTATCACCACAATAAAGATACAGAATTGTCCTATCACCACAAAGGAGGGCACTCTTAAATTTCCCAGATTATGACCTATACACAGGCATCAAGGATGTGGAAGCCCCTGTGCTCTGCTCATTGTCCTCATTGGGCAGGTCTACATATCCTGTCCTACTGTCCTCAGAGAGTAGGCATTATTTGGATGGGAATTCATGCCAGAATCGGCCAGAGGTGGAATGAAGGGAAAGAGAAGAGTGGAAAAATAGGAAGGAACAGATAGTGAGAGAGTTCCTACTCTGCCCAGTCACTTTGAAAGCATTCATTCATTCTTTTGATCATCAATTCATTCACTCATTCCTTAAATAAAATGTAGCAAACCCCCACCACGTGCCAGGCCTGGTCCCACATTTGAGGAACTCACAACTTCTGTGTCTGTTCTTGTCAGTAAAACAGGGATGCAGCTCCCTACTCAACAGGTGGCTGTGGAGATGTGATATGATACGTGTAAAGACCCTGTCGTGATGTAGATATTTGGCAAGCTATTCAGTTCATGATGAAGTGGCTCCTGTGGCCCCAAGTCCAATTTTCTCTCATTTTCCCACATGATCATTGGAGACAGGCTGCCACAGAGCTGGACTTAAGATCTGGAGAAGGGAGGCAATTAAGGGCTAGGGAAAGCTGGGGTCCTGTGGAGATATTTATCAGTCTGCCATCAGTAGTAATTGAGTGCTAGCTATGTACACTTCCAAGGATCTGAGAAGAAGATGGAAGGCCTAGAAGGTATAATCCCTATGCTCAGGGAATGCTCAATATGGGTAGGGAAGCAAAACAGACACATGGAACATAGGACACATAGGACAGAGGCTTGGCTGGGTATTCACAACAGAAGTGCTAGAGGGATCCTGAAGTGGGCATGTGTAGTCAGGAAGCTTCCTGGAGAAGGCAAACCTTTTGTTAGGCCCCCAAAATATCTAGATGGGTGAAGAAGAGGAAGCTTCTAAGAGGCTCTTAAGCAGGCCTAGCCACTGGGATCACTGTTTTTTTTTAAAATATTATTTAAAAATAATTACAGATTTCAAGAAGTTGCAGAATTAATACATAGGAGTCCTAAGTACCCATCATCCAGCCCTTGCTAAAGGTAACTTTGTATGTAACTGTAGCATCAAGACTAGGAAACTGACATTAGCACAACACAATCAACTAGACCTTTTACTTGGATTTCATCAGTTTGGGCATGCACTCGGGTTTTTTTGTTTGTTTGTTTGTTTGTTTTTTGTATGTATGTATGCATGTATGTATGGTTCTATAAATTTTATCACACATATAAATCTATAAAACTATCACCACAATAAAGATGCAGAATTGTCCTGTCACCACAAAGGAGGGTACACTTTTAAATTTCCCAGATTATGACCTATACACAGGCATCAAGGATGTGGAAGCCCCTGTGCTCTGCTCATTGGACTAGAAAGGTCTACATATCCTTTCCTGGTAGGGAACATGACTTAGAGTCTAGGTTCTCAGGGGCAGATCTCTTGAGATTGGTTGTAGCCCCCAGGCACAACCCCTCTCTGAAGAGGCTCATCCTGCTGTTTTCTCACAGAAAAGGAATCTGAAACCTTGAAGACTGTCTTCCCAAGGTGAGACTTGGACAAGGACCCAGAGGTTCAGCACCATGGACAGAGCCAGGGCATTTGCGAAGGCGAACAGGGCTTATAAAGTCATGAGATAGGACTGCGTGCTTCTCTTAGTCACTTCTTACTCTGAGGTTGAACCAACCCTGGCAAGTACTGACCACCCCTCTCTCCTAAGTCCCAGGGCAGGGCAATGAGAGCACACTTCAGGAATGCAAATCTCTGCTTACCTGACTCCTCCCCATTACTCAAGCCTAATCTTAAGTCTCTTCTGTTTTGAGGATCTCTACTTCACATTCCCAGCCCATCTTTATGGCTCCCTTCTCTGAATTAATTTACCCCAAGGGCTGGAAGCACCACCCAGGCCAGCCCAAGAGCACACTGTGTACTGCTCTTTGCCTGCTCCCCACATATGAAGCTGCAATCCAACCAGAATGTGAATTTCTTGAGACAGAACGAACTTCTCCTTTACTTTTCTCTTCCACTCTCTCCCTCCTTTCCTTTCATCCAGTATAGCTCTACACAGGGTTAGGTATGCAAGGTCTTTCCAGAATACATGTTATCCAGGGATTTTATCCTCAGATTTGATTCTCCTTCCAGAATCTCATCCATTACAGCAGGGAGTAGGGGTGGGGGAATATTCAAACCTCAAACTGCCTTCCAGAACTTAGCCCAGTTTCCTTCCCTCTCTTCCATAGACTGTAAGACCCTTGCTCTTCATAAATCCTCTTCCATGGTTTGTATTTTCCCTGGAAGTATGTCCATCCAAAGTTGGCCTCAGGTTTATCATTGAGAAACCTCTTGTCAGGGATGCCTTGCTGCACCACCAAGATGTCCCCTTCTGAACCACAGGATTTATTCTCCCAGCTGCTGGGAAGATGGTTGTTTTTCAGCTCTCAACTGTCAGTCCCCTCTGGGAATTGCCTCAGTTGAAGAAACTGTCCTTGCCCAAGATTACACCCCCTTCTCAGGCAGCCTATACCCAACAACCAGTCAATGACAGGATACAAGTGCCTGATCCCTCACCCCAACTCGAGACAACTCCAGAAGGTCATTCCCGCTTCAGAACTCCTGCAAAGTCAGTTCAGGCCTTCATTGAAACTGTATCAGTCCAACTTCTCCCTCTGCTCAATTCTACCTCCTTCCCTTCCTGACAAGCCTGTGCCTGAGCCCAGGTCCAATGAACTTCCTGCATACTAATCTCCGTCTCACAGTCTGCTTCCAGGTAAACCTAACCTGTGATGCTTCCAAAGTCTGGGACCTGTGGGATTAGGCTTCCTGCTGATACCCCTGACCACCATCTGGCTACTGAGACCCAAGCTCACTCAAAGCAGAGTAGACCTGCCTGCATACTGATTCCCCCAAGTCTCCTAAAAGACTCTGCTCATTCTGTTTACTATGACAGTCTTCAGCCTTGCCTCTAGAAGTGGGTCTTCTCTGATGGCCCCTGGGTGGATTGGTATAGTGAAAGAGTTACAGTCTTTGAGGGCAAGCAGATCCAAGTATGAACTCTAGCTCTTATACTATATTAACTTTGCTAGGTGAATTTGGGCCAGTATCTCTCCAAGCCTTTATTATCAGATCTGGAAAGCAGAAATGAAAATAAAAATGTCACAAGCCTGTTGTGAGGATTAAATGATGCAACAGAAGCAAAAACATTTAGCACGGTGCCAGATGCATAATATGTACTCAACAAATACTAACTCTTCCTTCTTCCTTTGGGTTTGGAGACACTTTTAAATTAATAGCTAATTAATATTTTTTAATTAACCCAGATATTGAGTACCATGAGCACTTGAGATGGAGCAGGTGGTAGGGTGGTGGTCATTCAACTCAACTCTCCCTGCTGTCAGCCTTGATTTCCATGCTGTTGGACAATTCTTGGCATATAATGAAAATTCCTCAGGCTGTGAGAAATAGCAGGTATTATCATTCTATTCTAAGAGGAAATGGAGGCCTTCCAGGCTACTATTTATACCTTATTGGGACAGAGGCTATATCACCTTAAGGCTTGGGACACCAGGACCAACCCTTCTTGTTAAGCAATAGATGAATAAGTTGGAGAGGAGGTGGCACCTCAAATTATGGCTGCTTGGACTACACAATTGGGTGCTATCATAAGGAAAATATTTTAGTGAAAATATAACTTGTCCCTAAAATAACAGCACTAAGCATCAAAATGTCCCACAGCCATTGCTTCCCCTAATGCAATGATTATCCATTCCCCTCCACATCTCCCTGCTCCTCCCACTGTGTTTTCCCTCTAATCCTCTAGTCTCTGCACCAGGTGAGCAGGAGTTGCCCTGAGCTCCTCACAGCTAATGCTGCCTCCTCAGCACAGCATCCGTGGGCTGGGTGTGCAGGGTGGAGCTGGAGGGGGAGTGGAGTGTCTGGGGCAGGAAGCCACACACCCGGTGCACATTCCAGCTCCAGCTGGGCCTTTTCTGACAACCTTGGACCGGCACATGCCGTCCTCAGTGACACCCGTGCTGGGCTCAGAGAATACTGAATTGAGCCCCAATTAAAGGGCCATCTCAGGGCAGGCTGCTGGCACCAGAAGCTGCTATTTTGGGACTTGGTGAAGGCACTATCTTCTCTCTCTCTTCTCCTCCAACTCTGCTCTGTTTTATTTTTTCCCCCCTCTCTCTTCTCCATCTCCATTATCTCTCTAGATTTTTTTGAGTATACATTTCTTTTCATCTCCCAGTTTCTCTGTGTCTCTGTCTCTCCCTGACTCTGTGACTATTTCTGACTCTAAATCTCTCTTATCAAATCAGTTTGACAAACACTTATTCCTATGCCCACTGTGCCAGGCTCCAGTGGGGCTGTGGTGATGAAGGGATGTGCAGAGACCCCTGATCGAGGAGCCCGGGGGTATGCCACCCCTTCTCTCTCCATCTTCACTTCTCCTGCCCACCCTGCCCAGGAATCCCAGGACTTGCTTCTGAAGGCTGGGAGAGGGTTTATATTCCAGCCACCTCCTGGCCACAGGCAGGTTCTGTGGCCCTGAGTTCCAAGTTCTGCTCTTAGGGGTTGTGGACTTCGCTTCTCCCCCAACTCCAGGCTTCCAGTCCCAGCAGCAAAAGAAGGACTGGTATTTCCAGGGTGGGTCTGCATTATACCTACCATCCTAGCTCCAGGGCAACCCAGCCCAAGGCCTGAAGTGTGGGACTGTCTGGTTTCCTTGAGGCAAACCAGCAGGGCAAGCTCCTTGATAACCAAGAGACTCAAAATCTCATTGCCTTCCAGGGCAGAGAGCCTCCCTGAAGGACCCATGGCAAGCACCATATTGGGTTTGTGGGTAAATCTTATCCCCAGCCCCTCTGCCTCTCCAAATCCTAACATCCTACTGAGCCCAGCCCACTTCCCTCCTTCACTCTTCATCCAGCTCATGCTGCTATCCCCTGCCTCCAGCTCCCACAGCCCTGGCAGTCTGTCCTATCCTCCTGTCACTGAGCTCTCCCACACTGGCATCTGCTGGCCATATTTAACCTGACCATGTTCTTGTAGGGGTGACTGGGATGACCCTTCTGAGAATTCTCTGAGGCCCTTTCCCTCTGTGGCTCTCAGACTGGGGCTTCGCTATGTAAAGGGAAGGGAGGGAGAGGGTAAAACATATGGTAGCTTCTTATGTATATTATTGAATTAATGAGTTTTTTAAAAAATTAGAACCTACTATGTGCCAGGCACTGTTAGGCATTTTCAGGTATATTATCTTTCACAATTCATAGACCAGCTTTATGAGGCTTCTATTATTGACCCCATTCTAGAAAGAAAGGAACTGAGATCCACAGAGGTCATGCAAAGTCAAATGGTCATGACAAGGCAGGAATCCAGGTCTCTTGATTCTCAGCCAGGCTTGTTTCCAACAAAAGACAGGGGCCTGGTTTTTCCCCAGGGAATCCTTAATTTGGGATCCAGGGGCCTGTTCCCTTTAGCAGCTGCTGAAGAGCTAGACCCAACTGGGCAAGCAAGATGGGACCTCGGCCCCCACTCTGGGCCAGGGCAGGTACAGCTGGTGAGAAGTTCTCAGCCAACGGAGTCCTAGGGTGAGGGGGAGCCTTAGGGGCGGAAGGGCTGCTTCTTGAGCCAGGTCAGCCAGAGGCTCAGAAGAGAAGGCCCTGAAGGCTCCCAGGCAGCCCTCAGAACCCAGACCCCCATCTCCCGATGGGAAATAGGAGGCTGGCTCTGTCAGAGCTGCCTTTGGAGCCCCTTAGGGGAGGGACATGTGCCTTGAGACCTCTACGGTGAACAGCTGGTCCCTTCAGGCCTGAGGTGAGAGGCAGGCAGCTGAAGCAGGCTTTGGAGTTGGGGCAATAGCAAGGTTTGGGAAGATGCTTCGACGACTCTTCTGTGTTCTTTTTTTCAAAATCCCTGTGCTCTTTGTCAGCACTGCTATCACGTCAGGATGTGCCGGATGAAGAGGAAGAGGTGGGGGTGGAGGTGGAGAGTGGGCCGGGCCAGGCTGCCGAGAGAGGAGGAGCAGCTCTGCCCTGGGGCACGGGCAGGGGGCCTCCAGAAGCCTGCCATGGGCCCAGGCACAGCCAGGGGTCCGGAACCCTGACTGCTGGAGACCCCTTGGCTCCTGAGCCAGCCTGCTTCACCTTTCCCGGGCTTCTAACCAGCAAGTGGTAATCCATTGTTGACCCCGCTCTGCTCACCCCTTAGATTTCAGGGGACCCCTACCCACCTCAGCTCTAGCCTCTAAACCCTGAACCCTAGGTATCTTTGCTTTGGGTGCCACATCTTACAGGTCACCAAGTCCTGCAGATTCAAACTTTTAAATCACTTCTCAGATCTGCCCCCTGTTCTTTAGTTCCATTCTCTCTGCCAGGTTCAGGCCTCATCTCCTCTGTTGTCACATGTGATCTTCCAGCATGACTGGTCTTCCCCCTCCACCCCAGAGCCGGTTTACTAAGGTGCAGATCAGGCTCCACCTGCCTGGTTCCTCCTCTTATCCTCCACTCAATGCCTGAGGCATGACCAGGCTCCACTGACCTCTCCAGTGGTGTCTGCTTCTCCCCACTGTACCCCCGGGCTCACTGCATGCAGCCCCGGCTGCTCCTCACACAGGCCCCCCGCTCTTGCCGATGTGCCTTTGCCTGGGCGGTCCCCTCCCACCCCTGCCTCAGTGCACTGCAGGCTGCCATTCTTCTACTCAGCCTCCAGCTGCAATTCAAGCATCACTTTCTTTGAAAGGCCTTTCCAGCCGCCAGGCTGGGTTCAGGGCCGCCCCTGGGCTCTCTTTGTACCTGACTGCCTGATGCTGGTACTTGCCACACTGGGTTTGTCACTGCTGGCAGGTGTGTCCCCCACAGAGAACAGGGCCTTGTGGAAGGCAGGAGTTCTGACTGGTTCCCCTCTGTGGCTCCACAGCCAGCATGATGGGGCCCTAAAGAAGCAGGCGCACGCACACACACACACACAAACACACACACAAATGTACACACAGGTGCACTTACACTCATACATTCACACAAACACAGTCACACAAATACACAGTTACATTCACACAAACACCTCCTCACACATACATTGACCATTCACAAATACTTCACACATACCCATTCATGCAATTACACACACACACACACACACACTTCCACTCAAGGCTTCTCTCCTGACAGCTCCTGTTGGGCCAAAAATAAAGAATGCTGAGTGGCCATATTTTCCTCCATTGGAAGCCCCTGGCTGGAGTCAGGTAAGAAGAGGAGGGGGAGAGGAAAATAGGCCAGAGCAGAGAGGAAAGACCCTTCCGCTCCAGCTTACTGAAAACAAGGATGAGAGATTTCAGAAGCCAGAGATCCAGCCTAGTCAATTGCAGAGGCTGAAGCTTCCTGGGATACAGTGCAGGAAGGGAGGCGGGGGCATCTGAGCTAGATCTTATCCTTTGGCCAACATCATTGCTTGTTCCATCCTCTTTTTGGAATTGGGACAGCTCCAGAGATGCTCGGATCATGCCTCCCCCTTGGGATAGCAGGAAGAACACGAGTCTCTGTGGGCTGCAGGATGGAATGCTGGGCCTTCACTCACATCCACCCTGCACCCCTGGGCTCCCAGACGCCGTCCCTCACAGACAGTGAGGAGCTGACCTGATGCAGAGTTTCAAGCTGTGCTTCCCGGCTCTGCCTCCTTCCTTGTCTGCCCCATCCTTGCCAGCTGAGCAGGCGTGAAGGAAGCATGGAGTGGCTGTGGGAGTATGAAGAAGGTTTGCTTGCTCGCTGCTCTGCTCTCATCCCACCTCCTCCCACCCCACCCCTGTGAAAGAGACAAAGAATAAGAAGCTGGAAGTCAGAAGCCTAGAGCACTGGTCTGGCTGCTTCCCCTTGGTGCCTGTGTGGCCTTGGGGAGTCCACCTCTTCTTTTGCTTATCTAGTATCCCTTTTCTGCAGGTTGGAGGAATCACACCGCTCTGTCAAGTGACAGCAGGGATGGGCAAGGCCTTTTGAAACCATAAGACTCTACACACCAGGATATGTTTCCATTGTTGAAACCAGAGAAGTGGTCCCCAATCTGGGGCCTTGTGTCTCTCCTCTGTGGGCCTCTTGGCAGCCCTGGGTTTTGAGGAGGGCAGCTAGGACCTGGCCTATCCTTCCCCACTCTCCCTACCCCCACCAGTTCCCTGCCTCATGTTCCCCAAACCAGCCAGCAGTCTCAGAAGCCCCTCTGGGCCCAGTCCTGGGGTAGGGCTGTCAGAGAGGTAGATGGGGAGGAGCTCCTGGGCCATCCCTCCAGCAGCTCCCCACCTGGGGTGCTAACAGATCCCTGCTGACAGAGCCACCCAGAGGACAGTAGGAGGCCACGGCAGGATGTGAGCAATTGCTGCCGTGTGAGGCTTAGACTCTCAAAGAATGGAAAGAGTGGTGTGGCTGGAGGAGCCAGCCAGGGCTCACTGGAGAGAGTGGCTTGAGATGGACCTGATAACACAGTCTCACAGCCACCAAGGCAGGAAAACCAAGTCCAGGGTAGGTTTTTCCTCGCCCAGCCCAGATCTTAGGTTCTTAGAGACAGAGCCCCATGCACAGAAGGCTGGCAGGAGATGAGCCAACAGTGGCTGGTGGGGATTGGGGATGAAAGCAGGGAATGGCACCGAAGACCCCAGGAATCCCTATCCTGCTTCTGTCATACTGGCTTTTGCTCCAAAGGAGGAAGCAGAGGGCCCATGAATGGGACTCAGGATACAGGCCTTTGAGAGGCATCTGCTTCTGCCTTCAGGCCTGGCCAGAATGGAGACCAATTGTCAGCCCTCAGACATAGAGGCATCTGTGGTCGGTTGAATCATGTAAGCCAACAAATGCATGTTTTTCATCTTAATCCTCATCCCTGTGAGTATGAACCCATTATAAACAAGAACTTTTGAAGAGGTTATTTTTATTTAAGGTGTGACCAAATGAATCAGGTGGGTCTTAATCTGTATTACCGAAGGCCTTATAAAGAGAAGATACTGGAAGCCAGGAGTTGGAGAAGGCCACAGAGGACAAAGCCAGAAGTCAGCAAACACCGGAAGAGCAGACACAAGGGGGGACAGAGCTCCACGTGACTGGAGACAGCGATGCAAGCAAGGAACCCCGAGGACTGCCAGCAGCCAGCAACAGAATGCTGCAGGCTCCAGAGAAAGCCAGCCTTGGTGATATCTTGGTTTTGGACTTCTTCTAGTCAATAAATTCTTGCTGTGTGAGCCAACCCACTGTGTGGCATTTGTCATTGGAGCGTGGCACTAAGCCTCCAATTTCCTGTCAGGGGAAGGAGAGGTCAGAGAGTCCTGCTCTGTCCACAGATGTCCTTGCCTGAGTCTGCCAGAGCAAATGGCCTTTCAGAACTCACTTTCCACGTCCACAGGCTGTCTGAGCCCCATGGGTCCTGCCAGGGCAAAATGGGGGTTATTACATTCAATCTAGAGAGGAGGAAACTGATTCTCAGGGCGGGATAAGGGACTTGATGAAAGGACTAGAACCTGGCCTCTTTCTCCTCGGTTGGGTCAGTGTAGACAAGCTAACTGGATCACCTGGGACGAAAGAGTCCACTTTGGAATACAATTTACACTGTGGAGATGCAAGATAACCACACACCAGGCCTTGTGCGGGACATTTTCTTTGTCTTGTTCCACACACAAATCCACTCTAAAAGCTTAGTATCCTCAGCTCTGCACCGTAGGTGGGTGAAGGAACAGAGGCTCAAAAGTCTGGGCAGCTTTTCCACGGCCACTCCAGAGAAAGAGGCAGAGTCAGGGTCTTAACCCAGATCTCTTCAGGGTCAAAGCTTTGCATCTTTCAGCCTCCACCCGGCAATACCAGACAACGCAGCCCCCAAGGCTCAGGAATGGTTGTGCCATGAAGGGAGTGGTCAAGCAGGCAAGACAGAGAGAAGGTCCTACATCAGCCCCTCGCTTCAGTTTGTCTTCTACACTGGTTCTCTCGTGCCAGCACCTGGCACCCTGGAATCCTCTCAGAGAATTAACCCCCACAGTGACAACTTCTCCTATGACCACTACAACTGCTTTCTATGATATGCACTTTTCATGCCCTGCCTCTTTTCATTCTCGGAATAACCCCGTGAGGGTAGGTCCTTCTAACAATCTCATTTTACTGACGAGGCAGCTGAGGCTCAGGGGGGTAAAGCCTCTCACCAGTTTGTCTCCAAACGCTTGTGTGCCCTCTATAGACTTCAGCCAGAAGAAAGACATCTTCCCAACGGTGGAGACGCCTGAGGGTGAAATTGCTGCTTTGGAGGAGGCGAGACCCTCTCCTGTCCCGGCCAATGAGGCTTTTTTGGTTTTGTGTGTATGGGAGGGGAGGGGTTATGCACACACAAAAATACACCATTCATAGTTACTTTTGCAAAATCAGTGTTCAATTTGTTAAGGGTACCCACTTAAAATATAGCTTTCCTTAACGATTAAGTTCCACATTTAAGTTGTATTTATAAATGTAATAAAATAAGACCTCCATTTTTTTCTTCAAAGTTTGATTAATTCAAGTTGAAAAAAATGAAACTCCCTTAAACAATGAGTGCCATTTACAACTTAATTAAATTTGTTTAAACAATTTCAGCTACATTTAAATATTTAATATATTTGATTTTCCTAAGTAACTTAAATGCCTAATTCAATAAGCAAAACCTTTCAAAACTGACATAAATCTAATAAATTAAATTTATAAATTTAATGACTCTCATAGTCTCTTAAATATTACAATGTTGCTTGCAATAATTAGTGAAATTCTCCCATATCTTTCAACTTAAAATAGCATATCTACAGGTTTCTGGTTCTAGGTAAGAGGAAGTAAGCACACTCCACCCTCTTTCTTCCACTGATTACAAATAAAAACCCCAGACAGAATTCATACAGCAATCATCCAAGGACTCTGAAAATAAATAATATTAGGTGAATTGGGAAGGGAAATAAAAACTCAATGAATGACCAATATGGCTGTGAGTTTCTGAGATGGTTTCCCTCCCACATCTTTCAGCTTGGACTCTACAGAGCCTGAATGCCCAAACTCTGCAGCAGACATGTCAGAAAAAGCTCCAGAGAAACCCTCTCTTTCTGGACAGAAAACTAGGGACAGAGACATCTTGAGGACAGAGCATAGGTGGATTCCCCATTTTATTCCCTTTTACTCTCTTGCTCCAAGCCCCAATCATGAAGCTACACTAGTGTGGTGTTGGTGGTGCAAGCACCTGAAACTCTGGAAAAAAGTCCTTTCTCTGCCCCAAGAAACTGGAAACAGTGGCCCCTGTGTTCCAACAAGTGTGTATGTGTGAGAAATCCCCATCAGTTTTTTTTCTCTCTTTTTTCTCACCATTTCACGCTGGAGGGTGGACCCTGTCAAGGGAAACGTGATAGCATGGGGAGGCTAAAACCCAAGATTTCTAACCAGGGGGCCCAGAAAAGGGGCTCTGGGAGCCACAGAGTGTGGGGGAAACATGGAGAACTGGAAAAAGGACTCCCCTAAATAAATGTATATAGTCCTCAACTTACCCTTGAACTGTGCATACAAGGAAATGACCCACAGCAACATGGCAGAGACTGAGAATTGAACTGTGGTATAGACCCTGCTCAGACCCTAGACCAGCCCCTGAGTGGGGAACCCCCAGGGCAGGCCTGAATAACAGGCTCTGAAAATTGATCTGAATGACAGACCACAGGCAGGTTGGAATTTTTGGTCTGAACCTAATAGGTTTGATTACATAATATTCAAAATGCCACAGATTACTTGATATACAAAGAACCAAGAAAATCTCAACTATTTTCAAAGGAAAATACATTTTTTAACAGATGTTGGCCCAAAAAGGAATTATTTGAACTATCAAAGACTTTAAAGTAGCTATGATAACTATGGTCCTTGAAATAAGGGAGAATGGTCTTGAAATGAATGGAATGATAGTTTTTCTCAGCAAAGAAATTAAAACTATAAAAAAGAACCAAATGGAAAATTTATAACTGAAAAACTATAACTGAAGTAAAAATGACAATAGAAAATGGCACAATCAATAGCAAAAAGGAGATAGCAGTAGAAAGAGTCAGTAGTCTTGAAAATAAATCAATAGAAATTATCATATTTGAACAACAGAAAAAATGATTGAAAAGTGAACAGAGCCCCAGGGACTTGTGGGACAATATCAAAAGGTCTAACATACATGTCCTTGAAGTCATAGAGAGGAGGAAAAACTTGGTGCAGAAAAAAAAATTTGAAATCATGGCTTAAAACTTTCCAATGTTATCCAAAAGGGGCAAATTCAAAGAAAATCTAACCCAAATACATCTTAATCAAACTGCTGAAAATCAAGGATAAAAAAAACAAAATTTGAAAGGGACCAGAGGAAAACAACACATTACATAAAGGGGAACAACAATTCAAATGACTAAAGATTTCTCACCAAAATCCATGGAGAAAAGTAGACAGTGGAACATCTCTAAAGTGCTGAAAGAAAAGGTCTGCCAACCCAGAATTCTATACCCAGTAAAAGTATCTTTTTTAAGACAAACTAAAAACATTT
>PVKY010008315.1:0-14138 GCA_004027775.1 Bradypus variegatus
TTTCCAAGGACCCACAGCTATGGCCAAGGATTCAAATCCACAAAGTCTGGCTCCAGAGCCTACCCTCTAAACCATTGTGCTATGCTGCCTTGTGTTTGAAAACAAAGATCTCTAAAACTCTCAGCTCTATAACTCTCTGAGGCAGCAGAGGGAACAGAAGGACATGGAATGATGTTCTCTGAGAGAGGTGAAGGCAGTGGCTGGAAGTCTACTCCAGGTCCTTACCTGTATATGTGACTCTCAGAATGTCCCTCTCTTCCAAATCCTGGGGGTCAGGGACCCATTGTTCTTCCCCGCCTTCTATTTGAGAAAGCATATCCAGTTTGGGAATTGGAAATCCTGTCCATGGGAAAGAAACATAGAGATGTCAGTTAGTTCAATGGTAATTCTATATTTCTGAAAAAAAGCTGTTTCCTAGATTATGCCATGGAACTCTAGATAAAAGAAGGGCAGATACAGGCCTTTTTGTTTTCCCCATTTCTATTAAGTCCCTCTTCTTTCACCTAGAAAATCACATTCCCCTCCCCATTGAGTCTGTCCTTTTCCACTCAAATACTTTCAGCCCAACTTTCTTTTCTGGTCATAACTTCACTTGATTAGCCCTACTACAGTCATTCCCCCTTCACAACTCCATTTCCCCCAACATGGTTCCTGAGTTTCTGAGGACCTAGTTCAGTCTCACAGACATCCCTCTCTCGGCTTTGTAAGAATCTCCCAATTCCCAAATGAGAAGAGCCTGAAGTTCTTTTCATCACAATTCACAATTATTTTGCAGCTGCTTTTAAAAATGATGCCTCACTGCCATTCTCTCTGGATTAGCCCCAGTGTTCTTCCTCTGGTGCAAGTCTAGATAGATTTCCTGCCAAGGACAGAACCTGAGACAGACACTACAACGGCCCTGGAACAGATGGCTCCATCCTCCCAGAGTGCAATCTTTTAGTGGCTGGGGAAGGTCATGCTTACTCAGAGAGACCACTATCCCACAGTTTTCCTGCATGACATATTCTCCATAAAAGTCTGTCTGAGAGGGGTCCAGGCTCCGCCACTCCTCCTGAGAGAAGCACAGCGACACATCCTTGATGGTTACCAGGCCCTGAAACAAAATGTGGCATCTTCTGTCAGCAGCTGTTCCCTAAGGAAAATGTGACTGTGGTATAAAAGGCTAAGGTAGTAGAGAGAGAGGGCAAGAGAGGATCTATGAAAGGAAATGCCCCAGGGTCCCTGGACAGGGCACATAGTTTTGGTAAAGGGGGAAATAAGGAGAGGGGTAGAGGTAGATGGTCAGGGAGACACTGAAGGTAATGTCTCTAGAGGATTTTCCCAAGTGGGACCATGAGAAATCAGAGGAACCACCAACTCATCGCTCCCTCTGTTTAACTACAGGTGTCAGGCTAGTCTCTTCTCACCTGTCTTACTCTTTTCATTGCAGAAACTCCATACCATCTCCTCCTTCCTCTACTTGACCTCTCCATTTCTATTAGCACAAAATGATGCAGAGAAAACATTCTCTTTTGCCTCTAATGTCATGCCATATCTTTATCTTTTGAGGCTGCATAGTATGGTAGGAGCTTAGATTCTATAGCCACATGATTCCTAGTCCTACCACTTACTAGCAATATGACCTGACACAAGTGCCTTAATCTCTCCCTGCTCCAACTGTCTCATCTGTAAAATGGGGATAATTGAGTTTCTCTCAGGATTAAGGGAGCTAGTATATGTAAAGCACTCAGAGAACAGCATATATGGTAAACACTGAGTGTAGCTAGTTATTACTATTGCTATCCTTCCTTGGCTCTCCCATTGCTTTCTGAATAGAAAGCCATTTTCTCTCTCTAGCTTTTCCTGTCTGCATATCTCTTTTTCTTCTCTTCTTTCCCATAAGTACTTCATCATCCACACAATCCTGTCCACTTGATGTTCTTCCAGGCCCCCTTCTGTTCCCCTTTCCTAATCTTTCCACATTCATTTCTTAAAGGAAGTTAATTAATGGGCTTAAAATGGCACCCATGGATAGCACAGCCATCCATTAACAAACCCTAACCTCCAAGGAATTCTCCTCTTCTTGTTATGCTTCCATTCATATTTCCAAGGGTATTATGAGCCCCAAGGCAGGGATAGAATCTGCTCAGTTATAAGATGAACATATCATTAGTGATCATATGAAATAACAAATAAATGGGATGATAATAAAGGTATAGAAAGGCAGCAGTGATGAGGCCCTGGGAGAGGCCAAGGAAAGCACAGCCCACCTGTGATCCGGCTGCAAGAAGTGCGGCTGCCATCTCCCAGTCTCCGGTGTTCCCCTCCTGAGGAATGGCAGGAACCCAGGGAGCAGACTGAGCTGGTGAGGGGAGAGAAGAGTCATTAGAGATGAACCATTCACCCTTCCCCCCTGAGAGCCTGGGCCCCATTTTAGAGGGGTTTATTAAGGGTCACAGCTTCTCTAATATTTATGTTAGTTGACAACACTCAAGAACATAAATGTAGATGAGGAGGCCTTCACTCAAAATAGTCTGTAAGGGTATTGGGTAGCTTTAGTAGTGCTTTATGTTATCCATCTCTACTAGCCATGCTGTGGTTTGAATTTCTATATTTGAATGTAATTTTCACCTAGTAAAATGCACTTTACTGTGTGTGTTCTCCAACAGTAATCAATGTTGCCATCCCTTCCTTTTCTCCCACATTCACTACCACTAACTTATGCCCTTTTAGTGTGTGGAGGGAGAGATTATGCAAGGAGCAGGGAGAAGCCCAGTCACATGGTTTGGAGAATTTAGAAGCTCCTTCTGTTCCTGTGATCATGGCCTAGAAGAATTAACTAGTCCTGGTATTGGTTATGCTGTTTGGTCCATGGTAATTTGTTTTTTTTTAACTCTACATTTTGAACAAAGATTAGGAGACTACTGTCTGCATTGTGCTTCCCACAATACCCTAAGGGCTCTCACCCTTCTCCTGAAGGGACTGTGGCTCCTCTTCAAGGTCACAGCACAGGTGCTCCAATGGCCCTGGCACTGTTCTCCATGGCCCTTCTTCCTGGCTTCCCCTTTCCACCTGGGGCATGGCTCCATCCAGCTGCACATTCATTGACTCCCATCCTGCCCCCAGGGTTGCTGTCTGTTCTGAAAGCATTTTTGCTGCAAACCCAAATTGTGACCTGAAACAAAGTTGTATCAGCTGTGCTCATGAAAATAGAAAGGGGTAGTATTTCTAAGGGAGTTATGGAGAACAGCCCCAGGGATAAAAGATGAAACTGAATAGGAGGAGCTTGATGGAAAATGAACTTTAAAAGCTTGGTGTATTTCAGTCAACTGCGCCTGACATCAGGCTTCTTGGAGGAATAAAGACATTGGCAGATGCTACCTAGCAAAGGCACTAACTGTTATTTTGGGGACATCTTGACAGACAGTACCCCTGAAGGCTAAAAGAAGTTCATTTTTTTTTAAAAAGAACAATCCTGAAAATTAAAAAGATATCCATTTAATTTCAGTGACTGAAAATACAAGAAAAGTAACCTGTCTGGAAACATGCAAGAAGGAATGCACACAGACTTGCACTCAACAAAGATGGATATAGTCACACATAAGATTTTCTACAACACATCCCATTCTCAACAACTAGATTAGAATGGAATTATTGCTGTAGGTAGAAGTTCCAGGCAAAGAGTTTAGGTGTGTCATGAGTACACATCTCTTTCATGAGGTTGTACCAAATGGTACCTCACCTAGAACAAGCCTCAGTAAAGAGATACATATATTTCACTCTTATGTAGAAAAAATAAGAACTGGTAGTAAATATGGTAGAAGGACCAATAACTTGGAGAGATTCCAAAAGATTCCAAAGCAACCCCAACAGATAAGAGAAAGTGGTGGTCAATGAGGAACTGATATTTAATTGGGAAAAGCAGTAAGAACAAAAATGGTTTGAACCAGAGATGGAAAAAGCAGCAGGGCTGCTAAAATGACCCTGGGGTCAACTGATGACTCTGTGATTTGAGACACAGGAATGAACCTGTCTGTTTGGCAGCCACCATCAGAGCTCACTAGAAAAATATTTTCAATTTTAAAGAAGGCTGTGGAGAAGCCAGAGTGTGTTCAGAAGAAGAAACAAAAGTGAAGAAAGGGATGAGAGATAGGACCATTGGGGAAAAGTTAAAAATGATGAACGTAATTTTCTTTTCTTAGAGAAGGCTGATGAATAAAAAGGAGTTTCTATATTTATATAGAATAAACAGGAGAAATGGGATTTGATTAAACCAGAAGAGATTTAGGTTAGATAAAAAAAAATTCTGAACAATAATCTTGCAGTACACAGGACCAGGCTGTGGGCTCTTTTTCTCTCTGGACAATTTAAGAGCAGGACATGCCCTACTTGTGCTGTGATAGGGACCTCCCTGCCTTATGGTTGAAATACAGTCTATGAGACTACACAGAATTCCTTCCTACTTGGCAACATCATGCTTTTTATTCAGCCCAGAACCTTGGTTAACTATCTGGGTCCACTCTTTTTTTTTTAATTTTTATTTTTTCAGGTCCACTCTTGAACAGATATCCATCCAACAAAATTTGCAAGAACTCAGAAGCCAGGATAGGCAATGACATATCACAATTGTTTATTTTCTTCCCTATTTGTCTCTGTCAAAAGAGATAGGTAGGAACTTTAAACCCACTCACAGCAAGAACAAATTTTCCTTTCATCTCAGAAGTCAAAAGATGTCTCAGGGCCTCATGGGGGCATCCTGGACCGATTCCCAGCTTAGGAGAAACCTCCTTTTCAGAGACTTCTCGTGAGAAAGGAAAATTCCTGATAAAGCAGTAACAAGAAACTTCTATCTTAGCTCTTTCAGCTCTTGCATTCTCTTTACTTCTAACACACTGGGCACCAATTTCCCTTCTTCACCTAGTCTTCCTTATAACCTAGTTCTCGTGGCCTATCTTCCTCCACAGCTTTAACTCTAGCTAAATATCTGAACACTGGTCTCAAAACTGATTCACAAGCAGCAGAGTCCCTTGATGGGAAACCTCTTTTGGGAGAGCCCATTGGGTGCAGTGAGCTTCTCCAGATCACTGACAGCAAAGGAGAGGGTGGGTTCCTGTTCCCAGGCTACATTTCCTAAGATGTTAACTGTCTCAGAGCTTGCACCTGGGCAGTTAAGTTGGCAGCCCTAAGCTGGTTTCTCCTGGTTTCCGGATGATTCCATGCCTACTGGGGTCTGGGTTCTAGGGCTTCCATCTTCCTCTTTTCATCATATATCTGGGTGACAAGGCACCTGCAGAAGGAAGCTGTTGCAGCCAGTGCTGTTGGACAGAGAAAGGGCCATGTTACCAAAACGAGTAGTCCAAGGACACAGGGACTGAGTCTGACTCTGTCAGAGTACACTGGCCCCTGACCAGGGTGGGGCGTGGGCAGGGCAGAAGCCAGTTCCAGAGTAAGCTTGCTTCTTCCCTCTTCTCACAGTGCCCCAGGAGAGGGTCGGATTTCAGAGAATACGAGAGAGCCAGAACTGGAGCAGGGGAAGTGAGGTCAGAAAACAGGTTTCCTGAGAACTGGGGCATGAGCAAGTGAAGAGAAAGGGAGCCATGGGTAACCTGTGCGCGAGTGACAGCAGCGGGAACCCGCAGGGCCTGACAGCGACGATGGGGACGGGGAAGTCGGGGCGAGGGGCGGACACAGAATGTCAGCGGGGCCGATCCCCGGAGAAAGACAGCGACCCGGAGCCGCGTCGATCCTCCCCCCGACCCCATGGGTGACCGGGCCCCCACCGCCGCCCCGGGAAGCCAGGCGTCTCTCCCTCCAGCCGCGGCTCCCTCCGGCCCGGCCCCACTCACCCCCAGTCTGCTTGGCCTGAGGCCCGGTGCCTCCCTCCCGGGCGCCGCCTGCCCCTCCCCTGCGCCCTGCGCTCGCGTTTCGGAGCCGGTGGCCGGCGGAGCCAGCGACTGGCGGTGACGGTGGCCCGGCGGGCGCGGACGGGGCGGGCACAGGAAATCTCCGCCCGCTTCCGGGGCTCGGCGGCGGCGGCGGCGGCGGCGGCGGGGGTGGGGGCGGGGGCGAGCTGGCAGCTCCGGGGCCGAAGCCAGCCGAGCGCAGCCAGGGTCGGCTGATCCCCCACTTCAGGCGACCGCTGCCCTAGGGACGCCGCGGGCCGTAGCCGGACGGCCGGGCTAAGCAGGCGGGAGGAGGAGCTGGCGGGGTGGCGGGTGCCCGGATCCCCTCTTGCCACGGCCGCTTGCCCGCACTCGCTCCCTGACTGGCCGTTTCCGCCCCTGCCACTCGGCCTCCCGCGGGGTTCGTTGCACAGGGGATCATTAATTACCTCGACATTTAATAACTGCCCATTATGGGCCAGACAGTCGCTGAGAGAGCGATTTCACGAGACAGTTTGGAATTCCTCAAGAAGCGTACCCTCTAGTATGGAGATAAAACAAATCATAAAGCAAGGCTTCAAGACGGCGACGATAAAAAGCTTAAGAGAGCATTTGAGGACTCATTAATTCTGAATGAGGGACAGTCATGTTGACTTCACTTAGGCAGTGACAGCTGAAATAGGACTTATAGCTGTGCTGTCCATTTCAGGAGCCACTAGCCACGTGTTTCCTGAGCTCTTGAAATGTGGCTAATTCGAATTGGGATGTGCTGTGAGTATGAAATGCACACCAGATTTAGAAGACAAAAAAAAAAAACAAAAACAAAAAAACAAAAAAAAGCAATATTTTGAATATATAGGGTTAAATAGCATATATACTTGAAATTAATTTCACCTGCTCCTTTTTACTATTTTTAATTTGGCTACTAGAAAACTTTAAATTACGTATGTGACTTCTATTATATACTTCTATTTGATGGTATCACCTTGAAAAACTAATATGAATTTGCCTGGAAAAGATGCAAAGGGCCTACCAAACAGAGAATGAACATATTATTTATATGCTTATTTATATTTATAATCTGTATATAGTACCTAAATCACTTTCACATTCATTATTTCAGCATCACAACAATTCTGTAAAACTTAATTTTATTGAAGAAACCAAGACTTAAAAAGTAAGTGACTCAGTTAAGGTCATAGGTGACAATCATTGCTTTGATACATATTTATTGAGTTTCTGCTATGTGCCAGACACTGTACTAAGGACTAGAAAGTCAAAGGTCCCAAAGGAATTGTCTGTGGATTCAAAGACTCTCAGTCTGTGTGGAAACACATGTAAACAAATATTTGCAATAAAATGTGAAAGATGCTAAAATGGAAGGATTGTGCTCTGCACATATGGGAGATCGAAGAAGGCATCACAGAGTCTTGAGGTAGAGAAGAGTGGGGAAAATTTGTAAGAAGAAAGAGGAGTTTGTGTTGGATGTGCAACTGGGAAAAGGTATAGAGCGTATTCTAGGAGCAGAGTGAGGTTTGGTGGGGAAAGATCGTAGGGTGTGTGGGGTGAAGTAGCACCAGAATTTGTACCTAGGTCCTGGAACTGAATCCAAGGGTTCTTTTCATTTATTCCACTGGTGATAGCTCAGGAAAGAAGCTGAATAAGAGAAGAATTGGTAGAATGAAACACAAGATGTGTTAATCAGGGTAGGTTAACAACACCACTATCTCAGTAGCTTAACACAATAAAGGCTTATTTTTCACACTAGTAACAGTGTATAGAGGGTTGATTGGGGGTAAGGAGTGGGGTCTTTGCTCCTTGTAGTCATGGAAAGTCCACCAGGCTCCTTCCACCTAGAGGCTCTGATATCCCATGTTGCTTTGGAATCATTAATTTGTGGGCTTCAGATAAAGGAGGAGAGCCATGGTGGACTTGTAGGAGATATTAGGGGACAGCCCTGTAGTGGTGTACATCATTTTCACTCTGTTCCCTTAGTTAGAATTCAGGTGCATGGCACATGGTCCCACCTTAACTGCAAGGATAGCTGGGAAGTAAAGCATGTACTTAATAGAAAAGGACTTGGGAATTAATGAACACTTAGCATCGCCTCTGACACATGATGATAAATTGAGCATAACTAAGTGTATAGACACAACTTTACTTGAAAGGGATACTTGGGGGAGAGCTGGCAGATATTAGAGGCAGCCCAGACTCTGCTTCTCTTTGGGAAATGAACCAATGGCATGATAGTGCACCACTGATATTTAACAAACCTCTGCTTTATGCCAGAACTTTGCCTTAAACTCCACAGAAAAAATGTAAAATGCCTTTATATTATGTGCCATTTCTTTAGCTATCAAACAACAGACTCTGTGAGGTGTAGATATAATGCCAGCATAGGTTCAGGGGCCTTAGAGGAGACAAGAGGCAGTATTAGGACTTGAGCCATGATCTCAGTCTTCTGATGTGGTAAACCTGTCACCATAGTGGGACCTTGCCTTTCACAGTAGTATATGGACAAGTTCAAATTCCTACACAATGTTATTAGGTGGGGTAATTAAATATGCAGTGAGTAGCAGGTAGGTGATTTCATCTTTTTAAGGTTTTCTGGTGGAAGAATTTTGAGGTCAGGTTTGAAGGTGAAATGTGGGAAGGGCATCCTAGGTAGAACCAGAAGGCAGAAATGGAGATGCTGTGGTATGCTGAGGGATGAATGCATAGGTGATGGGGTTGTCTGTCTATATTAGAAAAGAATGGAAGAAACTGATAGAAAGTATAGATCAAGGATTTTTTGTTGTGTCAGGTAAAAGGGAGTTGTTATGTTTAGTATACAAATATGGAAATGATGTATTCCTTTTATAATCCAGTGGGTCCAATTATGTCATCCTAAGGGGACTTGGTGGTCCAGAGCTGCACTTTTGATGGAGTTCAGGTAAAACCAAAATGGAATGAGCCCACACTCAGATTCTAGTTTGTGGAATACAAAGTTCCTTAGCACAGAGCAATGTTCCTCTTGGGACTCAGGGAGAAGTTCCACATATTTAAGATTCCAAGTTCTCTACAGAACTTCAAAAGACCTTGAAGAGAGTCAATCTTTTGCTTATTGGCCTTGGGTCCTCTCTTCATTTTTGGACTCTTGTTCCGTTTTGGTTTAAATAAGAACCAAAATTAAGTGTTTCCTTATCTATAAAATGGGTATCATTCTACCTACCTCATAGGGTTATTGTGAGGGATAAATGAATCTCATAAAAAAACAACTTAGTACCTAGTAAGAATTCGATGAATGATAGTAAGACCTAGGAAGCGAAGCTGGATAATGGGTGAAAAGAGGACTTTAGTGGGGTGAAGGAGAGTGCAAAAGAGGGATGAAAAGATGAATTTTATTTCAGGGTCTTAGGGAGGTAGAAGAATTGGTTAGAATGGGAGGACTAGTAGTCAGCTGGAGGTGTAGGTAACAGTGTGGAATGCTTAAAATGGAGATTAGGGTGGGGTTGCAGTTGTTGGTTGATAAGATCAAATAAAGCAAGAGAAAGTTAAGAAAATGAGAAGCCAGGGGGTTAACGGATAGTATTCAAAATATTTAACCATCAGTACCCACATAAGCATGAACCCATCAAAATGGACGTAGCCTACAGCACTGACGCTGGGAACTGAAGGTGCATGCCAGGTGATTCCCTTTAGTTTCTAAATTGTGGAGTGGTCTTGTGAGTCCTGGTTGAGGAACCATAGCATTGGGGGATGACTCTCAAGGGTTTTGGCAGTGACTATGAGAATATTTCAGTATTTCAATAAGCCATATGATAATACTTGTGCATGCTGGTGTAATCTAGCCCAAAATGTGAGATGGATTATCCACATGGCTAGTGAGGTCACCAGGAATGATGATGGGTTATGGAGAGTGAGACAATAAGCCTGGTGTTTGAGTAACTAATGAAATAGGGTGAGTTACCAGGGGTATAGTAGGTGAGTATAACAAGGAGGGGTAGTTCATGGAGTGATATGATGGCATGTACTTCAAAGGAGCTGGGCATTTTTTAGGGAAGAGGGAGAGAAATGGTACTAGAGGCAGCAGTGAGGAACAAAGAGAGCACTTACTACACCTCTAGTCCTAGATGGTGTAAAGGGAGTGGTTTTCAAATTGGTGATTATGTATAAATTCACCATGATGTAAAAAAGGAAATATGTCTTACATTGTGCTCCAACATGCCCATCATTTATATAACTGAAACAAAACTGTCATGAAACACTACTCACCTTAACTACGTGCAATATACTCTGTTTTCTATTATGTCTTTTTAAAAAAAGTTTTCTATTTACCACCCACAAAATTGATTGCACAACCCACTAATGGGTTGCAATTCACAGTTTGGAAAGCATTTGTATGTAGGTTGTGGAAAAAAAAGTAGCCGTCCCTTGAGAGGGCTGCAAGGGAAGCACACTTTATCCCCAAGGGAGAGCCAGGTTTCCATTAGATAAAGGAGGTGAAAGAAACATCTATCAAAGAGGTTGAAGAATCTAAGGTATTTTGTAGTGGTCAGACCCTGAATTCCAGAGGTCACCCAGTGGAAGGAGTTAAGGATTGTGTTGGGGGTTGTATTCTGATTCAGATTCGGTGATATACGGAGCTATAATGGGGTAATAATCTGTATGATGAGGGGTGACCTGGAGGGCACAAAGTCTTGTGGTGAGTGTGGTAAACAAGAATATAGGGCCTGATGGGATTAGTTCTCCTGTACTCTTAGTAGGAGGCAGATAATCGGTTCTAATTATAGCCCCCTTCTTGGGAATGGTTCCTTAGCTTGTCAGGGGTGAGATGAAGTGTCAAGGTTAGTTGAGGTTGCATGGATGTTGTGTGTGTGGTAGAGTGATGGTCTCATTAGAAGTGTACTAAGCTCTGCGGGCCCCCTTTCAACCCCACTGTGGACAGCATTAAGGCTAGAGGAGGTCTGTCAGTATCAAGCTCTGAGGGTCCCTTAAGCCACTCTTGGTGGCTGGGGGTGGTGTCAAAGCTTAAGGAGCTCTGTGGTCATTCTTAAATATTGCTGTCCTTGATACTGAGGGGGAGGAGAGGAACATTTTAATTAAAATTTACTAATCTAAATTAAGTAGCGGGTAGGATGGTATAATGAAATTGCACTAAACTAAGAACAAAAAAATTTGTTCTTTAGTCATGGCTGTGCTTTTGGGTGATAGGCCAGAGCTTTAACAACTCATCTGTTAAATTGGTATAATGTCCTTCTTCCTTAAAAACTGTTGTGATGATTAAATTAAGTAACAAGTATGTGTATGATCTAAAATTTATAACACACTATTCAAATGCAAGATGTCGACAATGGATATTATTTGGCAAAGATAATTTGTAGCCAGTGAGGACAGTGGACACCAGGCAGCTGTTGGTTAGTGACAGCTGGTAGTGTAATCAGAATCAGACTAAGTCAGCTTCTAAAGGCTTTAATCTCAGGAACTATAATTTTTATAGTACAAAAACTTGCTCTAAGCAGGCTTGTCATTTACTTCATATTATATTTTCTTAATTTAGCTATTTTTTAAATTAACAGCACATTTTGTTTATTATTTACAGAAACTATGACCTTTAATTCTCTTATATCTGACTCTTAATTTATGTTTTAAGTAGACAAGATTGCTAAATCATTGTAGACAAATACTTGGCACCATGTATTACAAAGTGGCAGGAAGAGCTAGAAAATGGATGTGCCAGTTTGAATGTATTATGTCCCCCAAAATGCCATTATCTTTGATGCAGTCTTGTGGGGGCAGACATATTAGTGTTGATTAGATTGGAATCTTCTAATTTGGTTGTTTCCATGGAGATATGACCCACCCAACTGTAGGTGATGTCTCTGATTAGATAATTTCCATGGAGGTGTGGCCCCGCCCATTCAATGCGGGCCTTGATTAGTTAGTTCACTGGAGCCCTATAAAAGCTCAGACAGAAGGAGCTCACTGCTAGCTGCAGCTGAAAGACACATTTTGAAGACAGTTGTTGGAAGCTGACATTGACATTTTTGGAGAGCAACTGAGAGTGACATTTTGAAGAGGAGCTGCAGCCTAGAGAGGAACGTCCTGGAAGAAAGCCATTTTGAAACCAGAACTCCAGAGCAGATGCCAGCCATGTGCCTTCCCAGCTAACAGAGGTTTTCCGGATGCCATTGGCCATCCTCCAGTGAAGGTACCGAATTGTTGATGCATTACCTTTGATACTTTGTGGCCTTAAGACTGTAACTGTGTAACCAAATAAACACCCTTTTATAAAAGCCAATCAATTTCTGGTGTTTTGCATTCCAGCAGCATTAGCAAACTGGAACAATGGTTAAAAGTTTTTCTGAAAGTATAAAAGCTAATAGCATATGATGGCCTGGAAAATGTAGGCTTAAAGTTGTTTTCCACATTAAGTTAGAACTGTTCTCTTATTAGAAGGGTGTGTATGACAGGGCAGAATTCTAAAATGTCCCCCAAGTTTCCATTCCCTGATAATCCTCTTCTTCCCCTTGAATGTGGGTGGGATTGTGAATGTAATGGGATTTCACTCTCATGATTACATTAATAATCAGTTGACCTTGAGTTAAACAAAGGGAAGATTATTGAGTGGATCTGACTGATCAGATGAGCCCATAAAAGTGGGCTCTTCCTGAAGTCAGAGAGAATCTAAGCATAAAGAATTTTCCTTTTGGCTTTGGAGAAGTAAGTTGCCATGTTGTGAGATGGCCATGTGGCTAGGCCCTGAGCACTGACCCTCAGGGCTGAGCAGAGTTCCTAGTTGCAGCTAGCAAGAAAGCAGGGACCTCAGTGCTACAACCACAAGGAACTGCATTCTCCTGACAACCATATGAGTTTGGAAGAGGATCCTGAGCCTCACATGATATTGGAGACATGGTTGACATCTTGATTTCAGCTTTGTGAACCTGAGCAGAGGACCAAGCTGACCTATGCCTGTACTCTTGGCCCACAAAACTTTGAGATAATAAATTTGAATTGTTTTAAGCTGCTAAATTTGTAGTATTTGTTATGCAGCAATGGAAAACTAATACATTGTGTGCCAATTTTTCATTTTCATGATAATGCATGCATAGGCAATGTGGTGGTTTAAAGCTCTTATGTAAGCCAGAAAAGGCCATGTTTCTTTTAACCCATTCCTATGGGGGCAGGCCTATTGTGGGTGAAACGTTTTGATTAGGTTATTTCAATGGAGCTGTGACCTACCCCATTCAAAGTGGGTCTTAACCCCCTTACTGGACTCCTTTATAAGAGGATTAAGGACACACAGAAACAGTACAGACAGCCCCGGAGAGGCTAAGAGAGGGGGTTTTTTGGGGGTTCATTTTCTTTCTTTTTTGTATTTTTTTTTGGGTTTGGTGGTTCCCTGAGGGACCAGTGTGGATGGTGGCCTTGGTTTTGCCTCAACAGCAGCAGTTTCTGGCTTCCCACTGGCATCTACTGAGAGACTTGAAGAGACAGTGCAACTTTTGTTTTTTCATTTTTTTCCCCTTTTGTGTGGGTGTTTTGTTTGTATTTTTTCTCTTTTTTTCTCTCTTTGCTTTCTTCCCTTTCTTTTTTCTTTGTTTGATAGACTGAATGGGTGGTAGAACTACATTTCTAGATAGACCACAGTATAATACTCAGTGTCTAGTTCTTAACAAAAAATTACAAACATACAGGGAGAGAGGAAAATATGGCCCAATTCCAGGAAAAGAGTAAAGTATTCAACAGAAACTATCCCAGAGGAAGTCCAGTTACTGGAATTACTAATAAAAGATCTTAAATCGACTCTCTTAAATAGAATAAATGAACTAAAGGAAAACATGGACAAAGAACTAAAGGAAATTAGGAAAATAATATGCAAACAAAATGAGATACTTTCAGTAATGAGATATAAATTATAAAGAGGAATCAAATAATTCTGGAGAAGTACAATAATTGAAATGGAAAATTCAATAGGCAGATTCAACAGCAGATGGAGCAGCAGAAGAAGAGATCAATGAACTTGAAGATAAGATGATTGAAATTATCCAGTCTGGGGAGCAGAAAGGAAAAAAAAAAAGGAAAAGAAATGAATGGAGCCTGAGGAACCTGTGGGACACAATATACACATAGGTTCTAGAAGTAGAAGATAGGGAGAAAACTTCCCTAGAATGATGAAAGATATGAATATACAAATCCAAGAATCTCAGTGAACTCTAAGCAGGATAATATCAGAGAGATCTACACTAAGACACATAGTAAAATTGTCAGAACCTAAAAACAAGTAGAGAATCTTGA
>PVKY010008316.1:0-14169 GCA_004027775.1 Bradypus variegatus
CCTCTACAACAGGTGCCACCTGGTAACCAATCCGTCCCAAAGGTGGCAGGCGCCTGAAGCATTTGTGTTTTCACCAGACAAAGGAGAGAGAGTAAAACTGCCTCCTTCGTGCCAGAAAGTCAGGGACAGCCAGAAGCTTTAACTGCGCCCTCCCCTGAAAACCCGCTCTGTACAGTGCAGGGGACAATCATCCTTTTTTTAGAGAAGAAATTGAGACCCCACAATTTCACCAGGGGAAGGAGAGGGAGGCTGGGTGAATGACAAGTGAACCCAGGAGTTTAGACTCCAAGTTCATGAAGTTCTCAAGGCAACATGACAGAGTGGCTAAGAAATCAGGCTTTGGAGACAGTGTGCCTAGGTTTAAAATCTTAGCTGTTCCACTTAATAGCTATGGAACTCTCAGCATGTTACTTATCTTCCCAATGCCTCAGTTTTCTAATCTGTAAAATGAAGATAATACTAGTACCTACTTCATAAGGTTATTGTGAGGATAAATGAGTGAATGTATATAAAGTAAACAGAACTAAGCCTGGCACATGATAAGTGTTTGACAACATTAGCTAGGTTCTTCTTGCTTTCTAACCTTGATAATTTGCCCACAAGGGTGGGCCTCCGCAGCCATGTCTGTGTTGCCTGATCCTGAATCAGGAAGATGGTCTACCCAAAATGAACCTGACTCTCCTACCTAGAATATTGTAGTCGATTTCAACAAGTTTTTTGAGCCATTCCTAGAAAAGGATTACAGAGAAAAGGAGAAAACTTCCCTCTCCACAGATATGAAAGAGCAGATAAACTAAAAACACTCCCCGAACAAAACACAGGGATGCTGAGAAAATAGTCCAAGCATCCTTTCAAAAGTGTAACTGCTCTGGCAACTAAGTAAAGGAAATCCCCTGGGGTCCAAAAATAGAAAGGAAACTGAAAACTAGTGAAAGCAAAGCTACTGTTTCAACTGCCCTTTTGGGGCTTCTGGTTTACCTCAAAATTTTCTATTCATCTAAACTATCATATAAAAATGAGAGCACAATAAAGACATCCCCAAATAATACAAAATGGAATATTTCCTATGAATGGGAAAAACATTTCCTATTTTAACTAAAATATTAAACAATTAACATGTAAGACCAGAGAGAAGTAAAACACTCTATAGTCCTTGCATTATTCAGAAGCACTAGAGATGTCTGATTCATTTAGACATTATTAAGCATTCACGTTAAAAATGTAAGGAAACCAACAATAGACCTTAAGTAGAATGTATAACTATCAAACCAGTACAGGAGAAAAAGGGGGAAAGAATTGATTAACTCAAAAGAAGGCAGGAAAGGAAGAAAATAGCATAGAAAAAGTGGACTAAATATAAAACTCAAAAATAAATGATAGCTATAAATCCAAAATACAGCAGCAATCCCTATAGTAACAAATGGGTTAAATTTTTAGTTAAAAGGTAAAGAATTGTCAAATTGGATTACAAAAAGGAAATTTTAAAAAAATAAAACCCAATTGTAAAATACACCTAAAACATAAGAACTAGAAGAATTGAAAGTAAAAGAAAAAAAAGATATACCAGGAAAATATTTGTTAGTGTATGAATGAATGAAGGACAAAACAGACTTCAAGGCAAAAAGAATCCCTGGGTATAAAGAGTCACTATAAAAATGATAACAGAAATGATTTACCAATAATACATAAGCAACCTAAGTACAACTGATAGGATGCAAACTGCAAAGGCAAAGTTAGAAGTCAGTAAAATAATAACACAACAATAATAATTTAAAAATTAAAATGTGAAACCACACATTTGGAGATTTTAAAACATACTTCTAATAACTCATAGTCAAAGAAGAAATCATAATAGAAATTTTAAAAATACTTATAACTGAAATGATAATAAAAATATTACATATCAAATCTGTGGGATGATCAATACCTGGAAGGAGATTTAAAGCTCTGAATGCTCACCTTGAGATAGAAGACTATAAATCAATTGGCTATGCTCAACTCAGGAAGTCAGTAAACAACAGAGTCTATCCAAAGGACTTAACAGGAAAAAACAATAACAATAACAGGAAATAATAATGAAATAGAAAACAAAGATACAAAAGAGAGGCTCAAGAATACTAAAAGCTGGTTCTCTGAAAAGACTAACAAAATAGACAAACCTTTGATCAAAGAAAGAGAGAAAATGCAAAGTAAACAATATTAGGAGTAAAAGAGGGACATCCACGTGCAAGAAAGATTTAAAAGTAATAAGGCTTACAATAACTTTATGTAAATACATTTAAAAAGAGATGAAATAGATAATTTTCCTGGAAAACTTTGAAAGTCTACTCAAGAAAAAAGGAAAAAAAGGAATAATCCTATAACCATGGTGGAAAAATAATCAATGGTTAAAAATCTACCCAGAAAAACACCACCAAGCCCAGACAGTTTTATAGGGAATGTGACCAAACATTCAAGGAATGGATAATTCCAAATGTATACAAACAGTGCCAGTGAAAATGAAAGTCCTTTTTCCCCAACTCATTTACTAAATCTGACAAGGACTTCAAAAAATTCATAGGCTTATCTCACTGATGAGTAGATGTAAAAATCCTAAAACCAACCAAATGAAAACCCCTAAACTAAGATTAGCAATATAAATCTAAAAAGTCTGTATTACAATAATACAAGGGGGAGGAGAAGGTAGGTGTAGCGATAAAAGGATTCTTGTGATGTAACTGTTCTGTATCTTGATTGTGCTGGTAATCACACAAATCTACATGTGATAAAATTGCACAGAATTAAATACACAAACATAGGCACAAATGACTGCACATAAAACTAGTGAAATCTTAATAAGGTGGATTATAACAATGTCAATTCCCTGGGCAATATGGCACTATAGATATGCAAGATGTTCCTTTGGGGGAAACTGGGTGAAGAATATATGGGATCTTGCTATATTCTTACAACTGCATGTGAGTCTACAATTATCTCAAAATAAAAAGTTAAGTATATATATAATATGGTCAAGTTGGGTTGCTTTTTCCCAGGAATTCAAAGATGGTTTAGCTTTAGAAAATTTATTAACATATTGCCACATTAACAGGTTGATGGAGAACAAAAACCTATCTATAAACTGAAAATAGCATCATTAAGAAACTACAGCAAATATAATAATAAATGGAAAATAGAAGCAATCAGAAGAGAATTTCCAGAAGCTCTGACCACCCTCTACCCACCTACTTGCACCTGTGCCCATGTGCTGTCTTCCCTGTTTTCATGCATGAATTGTCCATGCTTCTGCCTAAGGTCATCAACTTGTCTGCCAGATCCCATTCCCCTTTGCTATACTAATTCTCCCCTTGTGAGGACCCAGGATCCCAACCCCTCCTCCATTACTGAGATATACGCAGCAGTCTACATGGCCAGGCAACTGCCCACCCCCTCACTACCACCCCTTCCCCAGGAAAGCACTATAATTTCTCTCTCCTAATCACCATTAGGAACGAAATCTCTAGGGAGAAACTCAGTCGTTACAAACCCTTATAAGCTACCCTCCACCCCTTGGTACTCCTCTCTCTCTCTCCCTCCCTCTCTCTCTCTCCTTCCCTCCCTCCCTCCCTCTCTCTCTATCTGCAGAATGGTGGAACGCTGACTTCACTCTCCTGTCCTGCCACCACCGGGATGTCTTCTGTTTTATAAGTCCCTAATTAAACTCATGGGTAACTCTGTGCCAGGTGTGTTCTTTGGTTTGGAGGCTAATCTGGGTGGGAACACCCCTCTATCCAGCATCAATTTTCCCACTTTACTGAACCATTCCTATCAGCTTATTAACATATAGCAATTTCTCCCATTTTTAAAACAAACAAACAAAAATCCTCTTGATCCCATATCAACCTCTAGCTATCATCCCTTTTCTCTATTAGCAAAACTCCTTGAGAACTGCCTGTGCAACTAACTCAAATTGCTTGTCTTCCTTTCTCTCTGAAGCACCCACTCCAATCAGGCTTCCACTCCTAGCACCCTACAAAACTCGCGTTGAGAAATCCAACGTTATTAAATCCACTGATCCCACCTCAGTCCTTACCTTACTTGATCCCTCAGCAGCATTTGATATCTTTGCTCTCTCCCACATATTTGAAATCTGTTCTGCTTTTGGCGTCCAGGAGACCACATGCTCTTAGCTATCCTCCTGTCTCTCTGATTGCTCCTTCTTGGTCTCCTTTGCTGGGTCCTCCTATCTTCTCAGTAGCTAAATGGTGAAGTACCCAGTGTCCCAAGGCTCAGTCCTCAGACCACTGCTCCTTCCCATCTACCTGCATTCACTTAGTGACCTCACTCTTTCCCAAGGCTTTTAATATCATTTATATACCGGTGATTTCCCAATTTATATCTCCAGCCCAGCCTTCTCCCAATTATACATCCAATCACCTATTCAACATCTCCACTTAGAAATCTAATAGGTATCTCAAACTTAAGTTGTCCACAACTGAACTCCTGATCTCCCACCCAGCCAACCATCCCTCTACTTCAGTAAATGGCTGCTCTATCCTTCCAGTTGCTCAAACTAAAAATCTGAGTTAGCAGAATTATTCACAATAGCCAAAAAGTGGAAAGAACTCAAAATGTCCACAAACAGATGAATGGATAAACAGAATGTGGTATATACATACTAAGGAACATGTGGAGCCATAAAAATGAATGAAGTCCTGACACATGCTACAACATGGATAAAACTTGAAAACATTATGCTAAGTGTTATAAACCAGACACAACAAGACAAATATTGTATGATATCACTTATATGAACTCTCTAGAGTAAGCAAATTCATGGAGACAGAAAGTAAATTAGAAGTTACAAGGGACCAGGAGATGGGGTCTGGGGAGTTATTGTTTAATGAGTCCAGAGCTTCAGTATGGGGTGGGGAAAAAGTTTGGCAATGGGTGGTGGTGACGGAGGCACAACATTATGAATGTAATTAATGCCACTGAATTGTACACTTATATTTCTTCCTTCAAAATATATGCACAGTCCAACCACCTCTCACTATCTCTACCATCACTCCAGTCCAAACCACTCGTCTCCCACCTGGATTATTGCAGCAGCTTCCCAATTGGTCTCCCCATTTCTACCTTTGCTACCTGCAGTCCATTCACAACATAGCAACCAGAATGCTCCCTTTTACTCTTAAGTCATATTGTCTTACTCCAATGCTCAAAAATTTCCAGTGACTTCCTACCTCACCCAAAATAAAAGGCAAAGTCCCTATACAGCCTTTGAGAATATTATCCAGGCCCCCATGCCTTTCCTCTCTGCTGCCTTCTAACTTTTTTACTCTGCTCCAAATTCACAGGCCTCCTTGCTCCTCCTCAACATGCCAGCTACCCTCCCATCTTGGGGCTTTTGCACTTGCTCTTCCCTCTTTCTGGAACACTCTTCCCCTAGATACGTGGTCCCCTTCCTCATGATATCTGTGCAAAAACTGACCTCCTTAATGAGGCCATTCTTGGTCACCAAATATTTAACTGCAACCCCTATCCTCAACATATCCTATCTCCCTTCTTGTTTTCTCTTTCTCCATATCACTTATTACCTTCTGACAGAGTATATACTTTCTTTGTTATTGTCCCTCTTCCCCTACTAGAATGTAGGCTTCACAAACACAGGAATGTTCCTGTTTTGTTCGCTGCAGAATCCCTAGCACATAGAACAGTGCCGGGTACATGGCAGGCGCACAGTAAGGATCTGCTGAATAAATGAATGGTGAAACACTGAAGTATTCCCTAAAACGTCATGATCTGCTGTACCAGCTTCTACCACACTGTACTGAGGTCTGTTTTGCTTATGCTAGTACGACTTGGTTATGTTCCATACAATCAAAAGAAGCTTGACTAAGACAGTGCCAAGACTACTGACCATGGGAGTACTGAGAAGGAAATGTGCAGAAAGAAATTTACAGTCCCTGCCCCTGATGGGCATATTTGGGAGTAAAGGCATACCAGTAGCAATGAGGCGACTGAATAAAGGATAAGCAGTGGGAGGCAGTGGAAGGAACACTGTCCTTAGAGTTAGAAGACCCAGGTCATAGAACCAACTCTGTCAGGAGGTTATGGGACCTTGGACAAGTCAATCAACCTCTGTGGGACCCGTTTCCCCATCAGCAAACAGGGAGGTTACTGCTACCTCCTGCGTAAGATTGTCTTCAGGAATTTTTTAATGTGTCTAGGTTACTTTATAATCCCAGGGCTGAGAACAAAATAATTAGGTGGTAGAGGGAAGCTAACCTTTCCAGTCCCCTCCTCTAAGATACCCAAGAAAGTAGTCTTCTACCAGAGTCTTTGCATCCATTGTGGGACTGGGAACAAGCCCACTCTGCCCAGATGGTAAAATCAAGGCTCAGACAGATGGGAAATTATCTTCCCAGGCATCCAGCTTTCCTAGTAGCACAATGAGTCTGTGTGGGTGGGAAGGGACCCTAGACTGGTCTAAGCCCCTAAGGCTGGGGTCTTTTCCTGGGGGGGGGCCCCAAAGTAGAGGGGCACAGGGAGGAATTACCACGGCTCTCTGGTTCTTCCCTGGCAGGACCTCAGCCATGTACTTGCTGATGCCAGTACTCTGTATCTGCAGCCTCTCACACTGGTCCACAATCTTGTTCTGCAACACAAACAATACCCACAGTGTCTTGATCCCATGTTGATTTCCCATGCATATGTTTGCGGGCTTTTTTTTTTTTAATGCATTTTTTATTGTGAACTTTAACATATATACATAAGAGTGATAACTTCCAAAGTACAATTTAACATGTAGAGAGCAAATTTCAAAGAAAGTCATGGGTCACAATCCCACAACTTCAGCTATTTCCATTATTGTAAACTATAATATACATACAGAAAGGTGTTAACTTTCCATGTACAGCCCAAAAAGCAGTTATATAGGTAAATTCAAAAAAATTATGCTTATAGTTTCAGTTTCAGTTCTTTCCTTGTTATGCAATATAGGGTATATGTTTTACTACATTTATGTTTATATGCATATGTTTTATTCACTCTGTTCCAATGATTTTTTTCTTTCCACCCCACACCCTGCTTTTCCACTCTTTTCTCCAGGTAAGAGCTGGAGCCCTTCCAAGCAGCAACCCTTCCCCTATTTCCCCTAAGACGTTTGTGCCAATTACATCTGCCAAAAGGCTACCCAGCTACCTCTTCAGGAAGCCCTCACAAAGTCTTCCTCCCACAAATAGGAATTGGTCTTACACTTCACAGGTCCAAATAAAAAATTATGGAATTGAACTGCTTCATGGGTATAGAGTTTCTATTTGGGGTGATGGAAAAGTTGAAAAGTTTTGGTAACAGATGGTGGTGATGATGGCACAACAATGTGTATGTAATTAATGCTACTGAATTGTGCACTTTAAAAATGGTTAAAATGGATATTTTTGTGTTATATATATGTTACCACGATAAAAATAAAAAACAAAAAAGTCATAGAGTTGAATCGACTGGGAAGAAGCTGGGATCACCACACACCAAAGGACTGAGGGAACAAGAATAGCTTTTGAAAACCTATTTGGCAGGAATCTAGAAAGTTAGAAAGGAGTTGTACTGGTGGTGTTTTGCCCAGTTCAGTCACAATTTTGCCCTGGGGCGAAATTTCTTTGCTTGCTGGAGGGATTAAGGAGGAAATGTGCAAAAGACATATCTACTCAAAATTGGAGGGAGAGAGGGCAAAGTGTACTTCCCTCCTGGCAGGACTGGGACCTCAGGAGGATCTGGGGAAGGCACCTGGGGCACAAAGTACATTCCTAAACAGGCACCAGGGCTGCTACCCTGACCCTTCAGTCACTCAGCTCCAACCCTGACAGCAACTTTTTAAAAAGGATTTAATGAAATTCTCACTCCCATTAGCATCCCTTTCTCCCTCCAGCCATGGAAGGGCCACTTCCTCTTGCCTAATCAATGACTGTCCAGGTCCAGACCCTAAACATTAGGAAGCTTGGGGGAGTCACTGCCCTGTCCTGGGCCTCAGTTTCCTCATCTGTAACACTTTGGGCTTGGATGGAATGAGATGGTATTTAAGTGCTTTGGAGTTCACAAAGTCTCTATCCATTAGGCACGTTTATCGTCATCACTATAGCTGATAGTGGTGGTGACAGCTAGGACGAACGAGGAGTTTTGGGTGTCCTGAATGACCGAATCCCTCCCCAGCCCCAGCAACCTCTAAGGTGTGTTTATTACAATCCACTTTAAGTAGATGAAGGCCAGAGAGGGGTTGGGTGAACCAATCTGTTCAATCAGAGTGCAAGGAAATCCCCAGGGGCCCCGGCTAGGCTGGAAGGAAGGAGGGAGAGAGGGTGGGGCTCTCCTGAGCGACTCTCCAACCTCAGCAGCTCAGGGGAGAGGTGGCAGTGGGAAGGTCACTAGCCTGGAGCCAAGCTGGAAGTAGAGGTGAGGAGAAACCCTGGGGGAAGAGCTTCATCAGGAACTCCTCATATCCTCCCCTCCCCATCTAGAGCCTCTCCGCCAAACTCTCACCCCGACTCCCCGTTTATCCAAGCGAAACCAGCTTGAAGTTCAGTCAAAGCCAATTCTGAAAGGAAAAAGAAATCACCTCACCAGTAAACCTGAAGAGTGAAGGGAGCAAGGAGGAAGGAGAAAGCAGGGAGAGGCTTTGAGCTGAAGGGCTGTGAAGTGCAGGGGCCGGGTTTGGCCTGAGTCAGCTGCCACGGGGGCGGCAGCTGGGGCACACCCCGCCCAGAAGACCTAGGGCAACGAAGCCTCTATTGCCCAAGGTCCCAAGAAGTCCAGGGCTGGAAGTCAGCCCCGGCTTCCAGCGCCCCCAGCAGCTCAAGGGAAGAGTTTTTAAGTGGCAGGCACGATGGCCAGACTGATTTACCCATTATCTTAATTATACCTCACAACAACTCTAGTAAATATTCCTATGATTACACCCAAACTAGAGGAAGACACCGCGGCTGCGAGTTTTACGTGACTCACGCGAAGGATGGGGGGAGGTGGGATTCGAACTCAGGACTCCATTACTCCAGGGGCGATCGATACCCTGAACCGTCTTGTTCCGCAGCCAATACCAACCACCCTGGTGCCCGGGCCTCTGGACCTGCCACCCGGTCCGCGGGGCCCGCAGACTCTCCGACCGCCCCTCGTCGGCGCCCCCACCCCGTTTTCCGGTACCCGCCCCGATTTACCCGCAGCTCCTCGGCGCGCTCCTCCGCCCGGCGGATGCGGTGCCCCCGGCAGCGGCCGCCCAGCCCCGCGCACGCGGCGCACACGAGCCGCCGCTCGGAGCAGCAGAACCAGTGCAGAGGCTGGCCGTGATCCGGGCAGAGCGGCCCCGGCCCGGGTCCCAGCCCGGGTCCCATCCCCGGTCCCAGCCCGACGCCCTCCGCAGCCATGGCCGAGCGCCTAGGGTCTCGCGCTCCACCTGTCGCAGGTGGCTCCTGGGCGGGGCCTCCCTGGCCCGCCCCCGGGCTCCGCCCGGCGCCCCCACGCTCAGGGGCGCTGTCTTGCTTCCGCCCAGCGCTCCTCCGCCCTGTGGGCGCGGGCCCCGCATTCCCCACCCCGGCCCCGGTCTAGATCCTGCCCGCCTCAGCCTTTCGGCCCTCCGCGGCCTTTTGGATTCTCTGCTGAGTTAAATCGCGTTGTACCATGTTTTCCTGACAAATGCCAAAGACTATTAATGGTGACCGTAAGACGCTTTACTGAGCACTTACTTAGTGTGAGGCTTTTGCTAAGCTCTTTACAAGCATTCTATTATTTTAGTCCCCACAACACCCTTTAAAAAATGTTATTGTAACGTACGTTATAACAAAAAATTTTGCCGTTTTAGCCATTTTTAAATGTACAATTTAGTGGCATTGATTACATTTACACTGTTGTACAACCATCACCTCCATTCATTACCGAAACTTTTTCACGCGCCAAACATCCCTGGGATTCATGTCCTACGTAGCGGGGAAGGCAGTGAGTTCACCGGCTGCATGGCCCAAGAGGGAGAGGGGGAGGGGGGGAGAGACACCACATCTGAGCAACAAAGAGGCTCTCTGGGGGAGACTTTCAGGCACAATTATAAGTAGGCTTAGACTCTCCTTTGACAATTATAAGTAGGCTTAGACTCTCCTTTGAAGTAACAGGTTTTTGAGGACAAGGGCCCATCCTACCAAATTGTTAGTCCTCCAAGTTTGTGAGAACATCAGTAATAACCCCGGATGGGGAAGTCCAATATGTCTGCATTTTTCCCCAGCTCCTCATGGGGGCCCTGTCCTTGTAACCTCTAATCTACTCTGTCTCTATGGATTTGCTTATTGAAGATATTTCATGTAAGTAGAATCATACAGTATTTGTCCGTTCATGTCTGGCTTATTTCATTTAGCATGTTTTCAAGATTTGTCCCTGTTGTAGCATCAGAACTCAGAAGTTCATTCCTTTAATGGCTGAATAATATTCTGCTGCAAGCTTATACTACATCTTTTTAATTTTTTTTAATTGGTGTAGTTGTAGGTTTACAGAAAAAGCATGCAGAAAGCACAGAGCTCCCATATTACCCCCCACAAAGAGTTTTTCCTATTATTAACACTTTGCATTAGTGTGTGGTACTTTTGTTATAATTCATGTGAATTGTGTGAGGTTCTTTGACAAGGGGTTGTGCAGCATTCTTGGCATAAAAAGCTTTGCAGTGTGACCCAATGGGAGGGTGGAGGCCTCTTAGGGGCATTGGCCTTCTTTCTGGAGTACAGGTGGAAAGAGGCCTCTGCAGTTAGACACCACATTGTGGTTTGACATTTTTTGAGTTCTGAGAGCCAGGGGTGAGGGGAATGTTGGGGTGGTGGGTGAAGTGGTGGAACTCAAACCTCAGAGCAAAAAGGTAAGAGAAGGAGGTGCTCTCTGCCTGAAGGCTGAAGAGAAAAGCGGGGGGGGGAGAAGGAGAAGGGGTTAAGGTCCTTGGGATGGACTGGGCCCCTTCCTTGGGTGTGGCCATGGAGCAGTCAGGGACCCAAGGAGGGAGGATGACGTCTGAAAGCAGCTGCAATATCCCCGGAAGTGGTTCCAGGCAGAGGGACAGGCACATGCAAAGGTTAAGATGGGAGTGGATTTACTTTTTATAATATTGAGATCGTTGGTCCCATTCTGCAGGGACTAGAGAGCCATTCCTTGCCTCAGGCCCTGCATAACACTTCTCCGGGTGGGACCCAGTGGCTCTCAAACTTTTAGGGCCTCAGAATCACCCCAGGGGCGGAGCTTGTAAACTTGCAGACTCTCAGATAAGAGTCTCATTCACTGAGTCTGGGGTGGAGCCAGGAATCTGCATTTGTAACAGTCCTTGGGTGACCAGGATGCAAATAAACCAATCCTCTGCTTCTAGAAACACTGCCCTAAGATAGTGTTTTCAAACCATAATTGAGGACCCATTAATAGATGATAAAATTAATTCTAAGGATAGAGACCAGCAGCTAGGAAAAAAAGGAAGGAGAGAAGGGAGGGAAGGAGAGAGGGAGGAAGAAAAGAAGGCATTGCTCACATTAAGAGTTTTTTGTTGTTTTGGTTACAGATATATGTATATGCGTGAGCTGTGGGAGTTGAATATACTGAGGGTCCTGGTCAAAAACCTTTGAAAGCTATTGCCGCCTTGGGGGTGGGGGTGAGGGTTGTACTTGAACTTTAGGGCTTGCCTAGGCAATACACCCTGAGCCAGGACAGAGGACCATGGACACCTTTGTTACATTTTAGTCATTCAACAATTTTATTGAGCACCTCCTATGTGCCAGACCCTATTCAAGACACTGGGGATGCAATAGTCAAGAAGAACAAAGTCTGCTCTCAGAGACAAATGAAACAAAGAAATATGTAATACAATGTCAGCAGTGATAAGAGTTATGAAAAAGACTCCTGCATTATGGGAAAGAGATTCTGGTCTAGGATCTAGAAATGATGGTTTGGGGAAGTTACTCAGAGGAGAGGGTGGCAATGGACCCGCACTCTGGATAAAGACAGCAAGGAAGCCAGGAGAATATCTGGGGAAGTGCAGAGCTTTTTTCTTTTCTTGCCAGGAACTGAACTATGCATCTCCCTTGCCAAACAGTCTCACACAATTCACATTCTCAAATCATGCCACAAGTGTATTTACAAATTCTCACACACATAATAAAACATTTATTAGCCCATTCTGTATGCCATAGGAGGGAGAATATTTATTTTTATAAAATTGGGATGTATCTCTACATCCTGCTCTGTAACTTGCTTTTTCACTGGCCCATTTACATTTAGTTCTTGACCTTTAAAAACAAAAATGAATGATTATTTTGAGAAGACCCTATTGGAAGTAAATATTTTGGAAAGTCTTTTTGAAAGGACCTTTCCTCCCAGGCCTTTGCTCTCCCACAGGCCTGCTTCTCACCTGCAGTCCCAGCCTTCCTGCTTCCCCCATGGAGCCCTGCCCTGGGGCCCCGCTCTGTCCCCATTTCTTGTTCCTTCTCAGACCATGGTTGTCTCTGGTGTCAGAACTGGAAGTCATCTTACTGGGGGGTGCACAGTTTCCAGGAGCAGCAGTATGACTATCAACGTGGTGGCTTTGTTTCCTCCAATGTCGTTTTCACAACATGGCTGGCGTTGCCTGTCACCTTTGGCAGGGACTTGGCAGTCTGCCGATGCCGAGAACCACAGACCACAAGGGTCCCATGGCTTGAAGTCAGGCCTCAAGGCTGGAGTCCTTCCTCCTTGGGCCAGACCAGACCAGATGAGACCAGATCTCCTCTCCAGAGGGCTCTCAGGACCAGCTCATGGCACAGCAGGGCAGCAGCCAACTGGGCACACCCAGGAGAGGACAACCAACTCAGTGAATTATAAGCCAAGAACTAGGATTTTATGTCTATAAGGAAGAGTTGACGGCGCTGGTTGTGTTTGGCTAAGGGGAGGAGAGGTGGTAGGGGGGTAGGGATGGGGAGGAGTGTATGTGAAATTATGTTGTATATGCACATAGCATTCTATGTTTTGTCTTAATTTCCACCCATGACGATCTTCTCTTTTCCTTCTTTATTTTAAAATACTCAGTGTGAGCATCTACTCATTATGTGCTAGACCTGTGCTATCCAGTACAATAGCCACTAATACATGAGTCTACTTAACGTTAAATTAATTAAAATGAAATAACATTAAAAATTCAGTTCTCCAGATGCACTAGCTACATTTTAAGTGCTCAGTAGCTACATGGGGCTGATAGCTACAGTATTGGACAGGGCAGATATAGAATATTCCATCGTAGTAGGAAGTTTTATTGCACAGAGGCTGTGCTAGACCCTGAGTTAGCAATACCAGTGTGTGCCAGTTTGAATAGATTGTGTCCCCCAAAAGCCATTATCTTTGATGTAATCAGTGTTGATTAGATTATATTTCTTTGAGTGTTTCTTTGGAATGCGCCCCACCCAGCTGTGGGTGATGACTCTGGCTAATTTCCATGGAGGTGTTGCTCCGCCCATTCAGGGTGGGTCTAGGTTGATCAGTGGAACCATATAAATAAGCTGACATAACAGAAGAAACTCAGTGCAGCTGTTGATGTTTTGAAGAGGAGCTACAGCCAAGAGGGAAACTTTGGCCACATTTTTTGCTCACAATTATGTGGTTTGGCAAATTGGGCTGATCTCAGCAGGGTTGTTCTTCTGATGGTCACTCATGTAGTTGCAGTCATCTGATGGCTCAACTAGGGCTGAAGAGTCTAATGTAGTTAAATGCAAATGTCTGGCATTTAGCATCAGCTATTGGATGGACCAGGTGTCTCAAAAGGCTAGCCAGGGCTTCCTTCCCATGGTGGCAGTGTTCCAACAGGATGAGTATGGAAACTGGAGGAATTTTTGAAGCCAGAACTCAGAAGCCACACAATGTCACTTTCACCGTATTCTGTTGGTCAAAACAAGTTTTACAAGACAGCCCTGATGGAAATTGCTGCAAATAATTTGTGGCCATTTTTAATCTATCATACCATGGGATGATGTTGGCCTGAACCCAGATGCTGGGTAAAAAGAAGTGGTCAGGTTTTTCTTTTTATGGTATTTAAGAGGCAGAATTGAGAGGTCTTGGGGATTGTTTTTAACCGGAAGTGAGAAAGAAGTTACAAATGACTCCTAGATCCTTGACTTGAGTGATTGGTACATGATAGTTCTCAGCACTTAGCGATAAAAG
>PVKY010008317.1:0-14162 GCA_004027775.1 Bradypus variegatus
GTGGTAGAGAACACAACAGGAGTGACTAGCATGGTCTTGCGGACGTTCACATCTGGGAGGTTATTTTTCAGGGAAAAGTGTGCTACAAACATCTGTCTGTGGAGAGTTCACTGTGATGTTCCTGATGCTACATGTGGACCTCAGCATCTACTTCCTGGGAAGTTTCCTCACACTTATGCACATGCCGGAAGGATTCAGATTTCAGACACCTTTTCTGCCTCAGAGCTTTGAGAGCTTTGTTAGCTCATGCCCCTTTCCCAAACCTGTGTCCTTTTTTTTTTTTCTTTTTGCCGAATCGTACTCTCCCAGCTGGGAGTGCCCCTTACACAGCTGGGAGTTTCCTTCCCAACCACCCTTTCCCAGCTCGCATGAGACACAGTAAGGATACGGCCTTGACCCAGAAACCAGGAATACTCTGAATGATGGCGCTTCTTCTTTCCAGTTGGGACTTCCGCCTCCGCCACATGTTACATTTTAGCCTAGAGAAAGCCCTGCTGGCTCGGGCATTCACCCGCTCCAGAAGTAACTGAAGAGCGTCAAGGGCCTCCAGGGAGGGTCGGGTCGTAGCGGGCCCAGGACCTGACTGTGCTTGTTCCGTCTTTTTCTGCGGTTCCTTTTCCCGCACCTCCTCTTCTGGTACTACTTCCTCCACCTCCGTTATGTCTTCTGCCAGCACATCTTTCCCCATCTCCACCACGTCTCTCTCGTTTGGGACCTCATTTTCCTGTAGCGTCACCACACACAAGGCTGCAACCTCCTGGGTTGGCTCTTCCGTCGGCTCCTCAACAGCAGTGACCTGTTCCGCTGCCCCTACGCTACAGCTCTCTGGGAACTGCACCCCTGGAGGCTCCAGCGGCTCTCCTACCAGAAGGCCGCCCGCCGGGTCACGGAGGTTTTCTGAGCATTCTGGAGGTGCCGACGCCTCGCCAGGACCTGCTTCACTCGCCATGTGGCCCTGGACCCGTCGCAGAGAAGGTTAATCACAGGCTTCTCTCAGGCAAACCCCGGCAGAACAACCTAACGGCACCGGAACTTCAGGCTTGGCTTCCGGGAGTCTGTTGGGCGCGGAGACTGGGCGCATGCGCGGCGGTTGGTGACGTCATCGCATCCGGCTTTGGCGGGAAAGCGGCCCGTGCCGTGCCCCAAACCCGTCCTCGCGGCACAGGCCCGCCCCTCGCCTGTGGGCCTCCACTGCCGGCTACTGCGCGCCCTCACACCGGGCTGCACCCAGAGCCCGCGCCGGCAACCCGCCAACTAACCTTCCTTTAGCGGACTACCCCAGCGCAGCTGCCAGCCTGTAGCAGCCGGGTGGGGAAAATGCACGGCCTCCGTGATGGTCAGTGCCCCCCGTCCGGTGCCTGGGTTAGTACTGCGAGGAATTTCTTACCCCATGGTGGGAGACCCCCCGTTTCACCTCGCCCCACCTATCGTGTAGCCCACCGATTCACCAAAGAGGAGTCCACAAACCTGCTAGCAGCAGCCTCGCCCCAGTGCCACGGGAACCAGCCCTTCCCTTGTTCTGCCGTGTTTTCTGTAGGAGTGACAAGGCTGGCTCCCTGACCCAGAAGCTCCCTCTCACTGCCAGCATGTCCCATTCTTAAAAAAGTAAAATTTATAGTGTTAAGGGTGGTGAGGAAATGGAAGATGTTCCACATCCTAGAGGGAGTTGGGTCTCAACTCTTTCTTTTCCTGATACATGAGTGAGAATGATGGAGCGCATTCTCTATCATGGTACGTGATCTTAAGTCTCATGTTCTAGCGAAACAAGAAACTTTGTAATTGGAAAGAAGTTCTGAAACTGTTGTTATACAGGTTTCAGAATTCTTGGTAGGCTTTCTCCTGGAAATTCTATTTTGTTTTTCCATTGTTGCATGCCTCCATTTATTATTTCTACTTTTGACATACACATGTTTTAAGGGTTACTAATGTAATAAAACTTTATCTGTCCTCAGATTGTCATCAAATGGAAAGAAATTACTTCCAATTAATGAAATAAATGATGAGGTAAGATTAAATATTATATTATTGATCTTGAAGTAGTAATTGTTAGTTCTGGAAAGAATTAAAAATATCAATCAATTTTATTGGAGGAATGGTTGCAAATATAAAATTTTAGGATCATATTTGGTTAACAATATCAATTCAAGAAATTTAATTTCCCTGTTTTCTTTTTCTTTAGATTTAAAACATTCATTGAAAGAGTTACTAACTTTCAAATGTTTCAATACTGGTAATCAAAAACCTGAATTCCCTTTCTTGTTAAAATATGAAAAGTTTTGAGTCTTATGAAATATGAAAAAATGTAGCAAAAGACCTGCATTAATTAATTCAGGAAGTAAGCAGAATGCAGCCCATTATAGAGACAGTGACTATTTATTAATGGAATACCTAGGGAGGGCTTATGGAGGCGTTACATCATTGTTTTTCTCTGAGTTTTGTCCATCACAGTGTGGACACTTCAGGAGTACCAGATATTGCCTTTGCACTACAACAGACACTGGGCTGCAACAATTATTATTGAAGAAAGTGGCAGTGTGAGTGCCTGTTTCATTTGGCTGGAAGACTTGGGCTTCTCTACCCAAGGCATGAGGTCCCTGTTTAGGGGATGGTTTGCCTTTGCTGATGTGGATAAGATCCAGGAGAAGTGTGGACTCATGATGGTAGCTAGAGCCTTGAGACTGGTGAGGCCTATCTGTCTCCAGCTACCGTTGCCAGACATTGGTCTGCACATAACAGCACTGCCTGGAGTCACTGGCTCCTGTGAAGTTAAAGGTAGAATTTAGATCTGAATAATCATCACCAAGGTTTTATTAATCCTAGAATTTGTCAAAGGGCAGTGAGTGAAAATACATAGAAGACTGGGAAAGCACATAATTAAATCATCCTTATTTTAAATTGATTCAGGTGAAAAACATGTACATGTACACACACACGGACACACACACAATCTAGGCTCAGACAATAAGAGATCATCTGTCACTGGAGAAATAGAGGTCATTTTTTGGTTGAACTTTGAGGACACAATAATTAAAAGGATATTATCTAAAGTGCCTAATTTGTTTGGAAAGCACAAAATCAGTTGTTCAGTGTGGGTAGAGAAGAAAAACAATTGTAAAATAACTAGAGATTAGTAACATGCCTTTTAGGAAGCTTGTTCTAAATCAAAGAACTTTTGTTTCTTCCCACTAATCCAGGATTCACTTTCTTATATGAATCATTTAAGAATGGGGAGATCTACGTTTTTATCTAGATAGAAAGTCATAGATTCTATTGACCTGGATAAGAAAAGGAAAAAAAGCTCAACAACTTACCCCATTTGTGTCAGAGCCCGAGGCCTGGGTAATGAAGCAGATAATAGAAGTGCCTATGTCAGGGTAGAGGTGGGCACAGCTTGAGGGTCCCATTACCTGCATCTGTAACATTTCTGGGTTTTCATCTGTCTCTCCTAGAAAGAAGAATGGAATTAAATAAGCATACGGGGCATTTGTTCATATTGAAACACCAAGCTTTGAAACAAGACAGTGCTCTCTGTCATCACCTTAATTTGTATCTCTTTTATCTCTACCTTACACTAAGAGATTTCATTTCTTTTATCACATATTAATACCACTGGCATATAACCTCACAAATTTGTTAATTCCACATCTTTCCTTAATTATAATTCCTCTCCTCATAATAAAACAATCCCTCTGATTTGTAAAATTGCAGTTAAAAAGTCAAGTCTATCCTCATTTTCCCAAATAGGTAAAAAGAAAATAAATAGAACATAAACAACTCTTTTTCTTCTGTTCCAATGTTAGCTAAGAGTGTGTCTTATTTGAATAAAATCTTAGAATTACTAATTGAAACAGCTCTGGTTTAGTTCTTTCTTAAACTCTAATATTAAGAATATGTACCTTTTAAGCCTTAATCCAACGTGGCTGATGTTCTTATAAACAAAGGAAATTGAACCCAGAAGTAGAATCCAGAATAAGAGAGAGCAGAGTAAGATCAACACATGATGGCGGATTTCTATCATCAGAAGACTGCATACTTTGGAGAAAGCATTTTGGACTAATCACCTCCAAAATTGTGGGTCAATAAGTTATTGTTTAAGCTAAGAAAAAAAAAATAAAGACCCTCTACCTTTCTTGTTTTAGACTATTGACCTACTGAGAAAGTTATAATTTACCTGGCTTAAGAATTCGAGGCCCCGAGAGCCAGCACTCTGAGCTATTCATGTTCTTCAGATGTCCCAAAGGTGCAAGAAGCTGAATGGGGGTCTGAATCTCTTGAAGCAGCAGCAATGCTAGGTCATTTCTTGCTGCTCCACTCACCAATCGGAATTTCTCATGCAGTAGAATGGCAGACACCTTAACAACTCTTGGAGTTGCCCCGGGGTGCCTCAGGCCCAATATCACAGCAGTATCTTCAGGATTCCTATGTGTGTTGGTAGAGATTAAGTGGGATTGATTTACTATATTCACTAGAGTAGATTCACTGAGCTTTTAACCCCATTACATTTTCCAAAGCATTTCCTTTGCTGTAATCCATAAGGCCTAGGAAGTTCACCTTCAGAGAAAATGGGAGCCTATGAATGAAGTCAGATTTTGTAGACAGTGGTATTATAGACTGACTTATTGACAGAGAGATTGATCCAGCAAATATCCTGAGGGAAATGTCTTACTTAGACTGAAAGAAAGATGCTATGGGGAAAAGAGAGATGTTTTGGTTGTATTACGAAAGCAATCTATACAAAGGATTCAGCAAAGTAGTTTGGGGATATTGGATCCCAGGGTTATGGAAATAGGTAGGATGCAAACTTACATGTTCCTGACACAGTGAGCAGCAGTGAGAACCCAAGAGCTGCTAAGAATGGAACCACTGCAAATTTGACGGCCACAGCTGATAATCATGGCCTGCCAAGGCATGGCATATCGTACAGAAATTCGATCTGCCAAGGCTGAAAGAAATATTAAAAATAAATTCAGCAGAATTGTCCTCTCTAGCCCATATTTAAAAATTTCTCAACTCTCCTAGTTCTGCTGTTGTAGGTCAGCATTGTTTAAAGTGATTTGCAAGCACCAATTCTTCTGCTTAATTATATCCATGCTATTTTTCCTGCAAAGAATGCTTTTCTTCTCATAATCTTCCCAAATATAAGGTTTGTTTGTTTTTTTTTTTTTGGCCCAGTTAAATTCCTTTTAGTCAAAATAGTGGGAACAATTGTAGCTTTCCATTCTTAACATAATTATTAATTTAAACTAGTCAGGATTTATTAAGGCAGGTAAACAATAAAATAGAGAATAGGTAATTTGATTTGAAAATGTTAAATAAATTAAAACTTTGGAGTCAGAAGATAGCTTATCTGATCTGGAGGGCTGAGCCTGCTAAATTTAAAATCTTAGTAAGTTATCAAATGGACAACTTAACTAGAAAATTCAGGTTGGAAGCTTAGGAAAGAGGTCAAATTCAAGAAACATAGAGTTCCTCCAAAAATGTGTGAGTGAAGCAATGCAGTATAATGCATATATTAAATAATGGGTGGAAATAACCTGTTTACAAATGAGTAAGTAAGGGAAGAGTAAAGGATGAAATGCAAAAAATAATTAGGATCTTCTGTGAAGTAGCCTATTTGAGTTTTGCTGAGAGAAAAAGGTTTTGGAGTATTTGGGAAAATAAGTGATTTAGCTTTACTTAATATTTTAAAAGGATCATTCAATATGGATATGCAGAAAACAGTTTTAATTTGGGGGAAATTAAATGTGTGGGAATATAACCATGTCAAAAGTAGCTTGCTAAGGGGGTCAGGGGAATAAGAGTTTTGTGAAATAGCCATTGATGATTCTGTGATATGTTTGGTAATAATCAAGGAAGATGAGAATCATATGTAATACAAAATTGTGTATATAGAAACCTATAAAGACCATTGTTTACTGTGGTAAACAAAATAAAATAACATGAACTTAAAATTCTTCTATTACATTTGTAAGGCACTGCATGGTAGCAAAGAAATAACTTTGTGTTAAAAGAATAAGATGTTTGAGTCTTGGTGCTGGCTCTAATATTTCTTTGCTCCTAAGAATACACACATTCTACTTCTCTTGGCATCAGATTAATCCATTAAGATAAACATTTTGTCCTTGTTCTCTGTATCATATAAGGATATTATGAAAGTTAAAGAATTGATTAGGGATGAAAAAACCTTGTAAGCCATAAGGCCTTACAGCATGGTAAATGATTCCAACTATTTGGTAAGTATAAAGTATTTCTCAGAAAGAGCTTTTTCTCTCTGCTTTTCTCCCTTTTCCACTTCCCTTCTCTTTTCTTCCTTTCCTTCTCAGTACCTCCCTCTCTACCATTTACTTGGGGCTTACTCTGAGGCTGTGGCAGAGAGATGAAGTGTGGCCGGACAGAAGCAGGAGTAGAGGTAAAAGCCGAAGCATTGGTAGAGGTAGAGACTGAAAGGAAACTGGAAGCAGAGGTGGTCATAGGCCCTTGCTGAGACCAGGGTGCATGGCTGGGCCGTGTAACTCCGTGGAGCCAGAAAAGGAAAGGGCTCACTTGGCTGAAGACGTAGGGCTTTGTGCAATGCTCATCAAAGTGACTCAAGATTCCCACCTGCACCCAAGTGTCCTTTTGTTGTAGACGGCACACTAGAGGTGCCCCTAGGTCACCCTGCAAAAAACAAGGAACAGGATATTCATGGATATTTTGAAAGAGGCTAGACAGTAGCTTTTGCTGTTGAAGGATAATCGTCTTTTTCTCCCTGCTTTTCACACCCCTTCAACTTGTCACCTTACAGCTGGTCGCCTCCACAGCTTTCTTGGCCTCCACACAGAAAGTGAATTCATTAAGCTTGGGCCAAAATGGGGTACAAGGACTGGCTTGCAGGATGCTTAGATGCCTTTTCTGCAGAATTCCAGGACTTCCTAATAGAAAACACACAATAGAAAGGATTTTAAACTTTAATTTAGAGGGAAAATATGAAGGGAATGATAATGACAAGTACTCTACTATTGGTTATGAGAGGACTACTGTTTTCCCAATGTGTCTTTCTCAAACCATCCAATGTCATTTTCATTACTCACCCCTCATGAGGGACCTACTGGGTAGCCAGCAGTCATACAGCTGTATGTTCTTCTTCTGCTCTAAGTTCTCCTCGAGGCAGATGGGAAGCACCAGGGGTTGGAAATGCAGTGGCTGCTTCAGTAAGATTAGCCCAGGGCCCAGAGGTCCACTAGGACCTCGATAGGGCACGGCCCGATGAATGCCTACAGTCTGAGCTTGGGCAGGATCCTGAAGATCAGTAAACCCCACCTGGACCACGGCCAGAGCTTCTGCATTTTTTCTGGAGGGAAAATTTCATGAGTCTTATTATTTTCACATTTCAAGACTGAAAGAACTTCGGGATCACATTAATCAAATGAAATACCAGTGAATATTAAAGTACTACTCCACTCATTTTTGCCAACATGTAATGTCTTATTAGGCCCACTAGCAGTGGACACTTTTAGGGATGAGAAGGTAAATGTTATCCTTGTTAAATTTCTCAATTATTATGCATCCTAATATTTATTGGGTTCCATATTTAGCAATATGGACTTTACAAGTAAAGAGCTTAAATTTTCCACTATAAGATGTGAGACTCTGGAGACTTACTTCTTCCACCTGAGGCTTGTTTTCCCTGTTTGTATTAAGTACTCAATGTCATGTTGAAATAAGAAATTACATTCTGAACCCCCAAAGAATCTTTTGAAAGATATTATTATTCTACAGATGAATAGCTTTAAGTTTTAATACACATTATACTTCAAGGTGTAAAGAACAAAACTGGGATTCTGATTTAGTTACACTTTAAAACAAAAACATAATTTCCTTCATTTTATAGGTAAAATTATATAAAAAGAGGGTATCTTTTCATTTTCAATAAAAAGAATCTATTTTTTTGGAACCTGAAATTATCCTGAAAACAGATAAAGCATTAATCTGGAGATAAATAAATAAATAGGATTAAAAACAGAAAATATCCTATTCCAAAAATGGAATTCATTACCAAAGTCTAGGAAAATCTCTTATTTGGGGTTTGTTATATATCAGACATATATTTTTGTTAGCTAATGACATAAATCAGATGTGATTATATCAGGTAAAAAATGCAGCACATTTTACTTCTGCAGGTAATACTCACCATCTACTTCAAAGAAAGATACCCACTAATAACCTCAAAGTTTTCATTATCTTACAATGGTATCTGAACCCTAGAGTGACTTGCTAAGACTTACATGAAATTGGCACATCTAGCTGTTGTAAGGATCCACTGTTCATTCAATATAGAGCCAGCACAGAAATGGGAGAAAGACAGTTGTATAGAAACCATCCAAGGGAATTCACCCACTTCTGCTTCCCAGCAACTGGGACACTGGGGAAGGAGGCCAGGGCGTAATCCACACTCTGCATAAGAAATCAAAATGTGGGACAGGGTGAGGTTAGTGATACTAACGTCCTTTCCTGAATGTGTTGATTTTCTATTTTTAGCTTTTAGGAAAATATTTGGAAATTCAACATCTTCAACTTTGGGAAAATGCTTGAAATTCATGTCATTAACCTTACAAAATTAGGTGTAATAACAGAAAATGTCTGCACACAGTTCCTGGCATAAATAATATGAAGGACCTTTGTATTCATTTCCCAAGTGGACTAATAAAGCATCTCCAAGAACTAAAGGTATTTTATAATTATTTTCCTCTGAAAGGAATTTGTCGTTTATAAAACTTTCAGCTTATATAGCTCTTTCTGGCAATATTTGCACATTCCTTCAAGATTATATTATGTATCACTCTTTCCTTATCAGATACTACTGGAATTTTGGTCTTGCCAGTTTAAGAACATGACCTCTGATCTACTCTTAAATTCTGCTTTTAGTTTCCAACAAGAACTTTGGTCCCAAGGATATAACTCTAGGAGGTAACTAGGCATTGGGGACTTGCCTGTGGTTTCATGAGCAATAACAGCTGTCTTGAAGAGCCCGAAAGCCTGGAAATTCTCTTTCCAGACCACATCCAAGCGACACTCAGCCAAGGAAACCTTGAGTTCTGAATACTTGAGAGGTTCTTGTCCAGGCTGATACCTAGCCTTTGGTCCAGATTGAAATCCAGGCATGAGAGAAGGCTGTTCTGTTAAAAGTGTGGGTGGAGGAGCAGGCAGGGATGAAGAAATATGAGAAAGAAAGGTCCCTTTAGTAAACTTTGAAGAGGATAGTTCCTGGAAATGGCTATTAGAAGTGGAAAAGGGAAGGAGAACAGGAGAATAGAAGTCCACAGGAGAGAGAGTGGAGCAAGATGGGAGAATACAGAATGAAGGGAATGTACAAGAAGAAAAGATTGAACAGGAAGGGGACACTGTACATAGAGATGTGGAAGAACAAGAAATAAGAAAGGAAAATGATGGGGAAAGGGGACTAAGAGATGTAGATGGGATATTAGGCTTTCCTTTTGTCTCAGTCATTTGTATTATGCTGCCCAAGTTCTGATAACCGGCACTTCCAGGAAACCAAGCCCTTGAAAGGGTAGGAAGGAGAATGTTTGTGAGATGACTGGGTTGGAGAGAACTGATTCTATTTTGGCTCATTGTGCGAATGATATTGGTTGAGAAAACTGCATAAGACTGATCTGGGAAGGGAATTCTTTCTGTTGGTAACGAGGGCAGAAGTTTAGACCAGGAGTCAAAATGACTTGGTAATACAGTTGCCCCATCTGGCTCAACATCAGGAGGAGAAAATGATGTGATTATACCAGCTTTAGAATTAGTACCAGACTTGACTATTTCTGTTTGGGGTTGTACCCAGGCACTAACTTTATCAGGCTTAGGAATAGCAAAAGATGGGGTAATATCAAATTCAGATTGGGTCCAGGATCTGTGTGCTTGAGTTACAGGCAAGGTCCAGGGTGACAGTGTTCTATCTTTAAGCACAGAATCAATCTGGCTCAACAATCTGACCAAATAGGCTTCAGACTGGGTCCATTGTTGGTTTGTAATAGCTGTCTTTTGACTCCAGGGGTGAATGGTATTAGCTTCAGCGTCAGTCCAGGGACTGAATGTTGGAGATTGAGGTTGAATCCAAGGTTTAGTTTTATCACTTTGAGTCTGAAACAAAGGTCTGACTGTATCTTCAGGCAGAGTTGGGTATTTTACTACTTGTTTTTGAGGCTGAGTCCAAGTTTGGAGTGTTTCCACTTTAGGCTGGGTCCCAGATCTGACTGTATGAGCTTCAGGATGGTTCCAGGATCTTTTTGAATCCAGTTGAGCCTGGAACCAATATCCTACTTCTGCATCAGCTTCAGGCTTGGTCCAGTGGTGGATTGCTGGAGTTTCATAATTGGTCCAGGATTCAACTGAACCAGCTTCATGTGGAGTCCAATGGTTGGTTATACCAATTTCAGCCTGGGCCCAGGAATGGCTCATTTGAGATTTGAGTTGGGACCAGGGCATTATTATATTGCTTTGAGTTGAGAACCAAAGTGGGACGGTATCAGCTTTAGTCCAGGGCATGACTGCTTTGGATTCAGGCTGGGTCCATGGTTTTATTTTATCAACTTGAGATTGGGTCCAGAATGTGACCATGTTGTTTTCAGCCTGGATCTGGGGTAGGGCTCTACTATCACCAAGATAGGGCCAATATCTGACTGTATCAGATTCAGGCTGGGTCCAAGGATGAATTGTATGCCATTCTGGATAGATCCAGTTAGTAACTGTTTGAGATTCAAGTTGAATCCATTGTTTTACTGTATCATTTTGAGTGTGAAACCAAGGTCTGACTGTGTTAACTTCAGGAAGGTTCAAGGGTTTCACAGCTTGCATTTCAGCCTGGTTCAATGGGATTACTGCATCATCTTCAGTCACTGTCCAGAGCTTGAACACTTGAGATTCAGCCTGGGTCTGTGGTCGAATTGTATTTGTTTTAGGACTGGTCCAGGGATTGACTGTTCCAGCTTCAGTTTGAATCCATGTACTTACTGTATTAGCTTTAGGATGCATCCAAAGTCTCACTGTTTCTCCTTCAGTGTGGGCCCCATGAAGGACTGTACTAATAACAGGCTGGAACCATGACATGACTGTATCAATCTCAGAATGAAACCAGAACCCTATTCTTTCAGCTTCAGACTGGGCCAAGTTACTAACTGTTTGAGATTCTGGTATGATTATATCTGTTTGAGTTTTGAACAACCAAAATCTACTTGTATCATCTTCAGGTTGGGGCCATGGTCTGTCTGCTTGGGTTATGGGCAGTATCCATGGTAAAAGTTCTCCAGCTTCAGATACACTCCGTGAATCAACTATATCATTTTCTAGATGTGTCTGAGAAGTAGATGTTTGAGACTGAAGTTGAACCCAGGATTGGAGTGCATCAGATTGAGTCTGTAATGAAAGTGTGACTAAATCAAGTTCAGACAATGTCAAGGCTTTTTTGTCTTTAGTTGTAAGCAGGGGCCAGGCTAGAACTGTATCACCTATAGCTTGTGTCCAGGAATATATTAAAGGATAATCATCTAGGGTCCCTGGTGTAACTGTGTCAGCTATAGCCTGTGTCCAGGGATAGACTGAAGGAGAATCACCCAGGGTCCATGGCAAGACTGTATCAGCTATTGCCTGTGGCCATGGGTAATCTGAAGGAGAATCATCCAGGATCCCTGGTGTAACTGCATCAGCTATAGCCTTTGTTGAGGGATAGACTGAAGGATGACCATCCAGGGTCCCCAGTATAACTGTATCAGCTAGAGTCGGTGTCCAGTGATAGACTGAAGCAGAATTATCCAGAGTCCACAGTGAGACTGTATCAGCTGTAGCCTTTGTTGAGGGATAGATTAAAGGAGAATTATCCAGGGTCGCTGGTGTAACTATATCAGCTATAGCCTGTGTCCAGGGATAGATTGAAGGATAATCATCCAGGGTCCCAATTGTTACTGTATCAGCTATAGTCTGTTTCCAGGGATAGACTGTAGGAGAATTATCCAGGTTCCATTTTGTTACTGTACCAGCTATTGCTTGTGGCCATGGATAGGCTGAAGGAAAAACACCTGGGTTCCATGGTGTTACTGTACCAGCTATAGCCTGTTCCCAGGGATATACTGAAGGAGAATCATCCAGGATCCATGGAGTAGCTATATCAGAGAAAGCCTCTGTCCAAGGATTTATTGCAGCAGAATCAACCCAGGTCAGTTGCGTAACCACACCAGTTTCAGGAAGTGTCCAAAGAAAAAATGATGGAGACAGAGCTTGTGTCCATGTTGTGATTGTGTCAGCTTCAGGCTGTGTCCTGCACTCTATGGCTGGGGAAGCAGATTGGATGGAGACTACAGCTGTATCAGTTACTGCCAGGGTCCACGGATTTACCACAGGAGAATCATCTGGGGTCCATGGTGTAACTATACCAGTTTCAGGAAGTGTCAAGAAAAATAATGATGGTGACTGAGCCTGGATCCAAAGTTTGGCTGCATCAGCTACAGCCTCTATCCAGGGATTTACTACATGAGAATTACTGACTATACCAGTGTCAGGCAGCATCCAAAGAATTTCTGATGAAGACCCACCTGGGGTCCTTGAATTGGCTGTATCAGCTTCAGACAGTGTCCAAGACTTTATGGCTGGGAAAGCAGACTGGGTCCAGACTGTGGCTGCATCAGCTACAGCCTCTGTCCAGGGATTTACTGCAGGAAAACCAACTTGGGTCCACTGTATGACTGAATCAATTTCAGGCAGTGTCCAAGGAAATACTGTTGGAAATTGGGCTTCGGTCCAGGATGTGACTGTACCAGCTTCATACTGTGTCCAGGACTTTATGGCTGAAAAAGCAGATTGGGTCCAGAGTGTGGCTTTATCAATTATAGCCTCTGTCCAGGGATTTATTGCAGGAGAATCATCCTGGTTCCATGTTATGACTGCACCAGGTTCAGGCTGTACCCACGACTTTACTGCTGATGATTCAACCAGGGTCTGTACTGCGACCAAATCAACTTTAGGCTGTGTCCAGGAATTGATGGCTGGAGAAGCAGTTTGTGTCCCTGGTATGACTCTATCAGCTACAGATTTTGGGAGAGGGATTACTACTGGTGAAATAGCCTGGATCCATGGTGTTATTGTATCAGCTATAGGCTGTGTCCAGGCACTTACAGCTGGAGATTCACCTTGGCTCCACAGTGTGGCTGTATCAGGTAGAGACTCTGGCCAGGGATTTATTGTTGAAGTATCAGCCTGCGCCCATACTGTGACTGTATTAGCTACAGCCAATGTCCAAGGATATAAGTCTGGAGAATCAGCCTGGGTCAGTGGTATCGTGTTATCAGCTACAGCCTGTGTCCAAGGTTTTAATGGTAGAGATTCAGCACTGATGCATAGTGTGAGTGTATGAACTACAGCCCATATCCAGGGATTTACTGTTAGAGATTCAGCCTGCATCCATGATGTGACTGTAGCAAGCACAGCTACTGACCATGGATTTATGGTTGGAATATCAGTCCATAACCACGGTGTGATTGGACCAGTTTCAGGCTGTGACCAGGGATGTACTGTGGGAAACTCAGTCTGGGTCCAAGGATTAACCGTTGGAGAATCAGCCTGAGTCCATGGTGTGAATGAATCAACTACAGCTTGTGACCAGGGATTCACTTCTGAAAATGTAGCATGGGTTAAGTATATGACTGTATCAGTTACCACCTCTGTCCAGGGCTTTATTATTGAAGATTCAGCCTGGTTCCAAGGTATTATTCTATCATTTACAATCTGTATCCAGTGATTTACTACAGGAGAAGCATAGGGGATCCAAGGTGTGACTATATAATTGACAGCCTGTGTCAAAGGTGTAAATGCTGTAAATTTAGGCTTGGTCCAAAGTGTGACTGTACTGGCTTCAGTCTGTGTCCAGAATTTAATTGTTGGAGATTCACTTTGAGTCCACACTATGACTGTGTCAGTTACAGCATATATCCTGGGATTTACTGCTGGGGAATCATCCTGGGTCCATGGTGTAAGTGTATAAGTTACAGCCTGTGTTCTGGGCATTGCTGCTGGAGATTCAGGTTGCATCCATAAAGTGACTGGACCAATGACAGTCTGCATCCATGGCTTCACTGATGGAGATTCAGACTGGGTCCACACTGTACCTGTAGTTACTAATGCTTTTGTCC
>PVKY010008318.1:0-14159 GCA_004027775.1 Bradypus variegatus
TCTTCCCTCTCTCTCTCTCTCTCTCTCTCTCTCTCTCTCTCTCTCTCTCTCTCTCTCTCTCTCTCTCTCTCTCTCTCTCTCTTTCTTGTTAGCCTACCTAGGGGTCCATCAATTTTATTGATTTTCTCAAAGAATCAACTTCTGGTTTTGTTGAGTCTCTATATTGTTTTCCTCTTCTCAATTTCATTTATTTATGCTCTAATCTTTGTTATTTCTTTCCTTCTGTTTGCTTTGGGGTTAGTTTGTGGTTCTTTCTCTAGTTCCTTCAGGTGAACAGTTAATTCCACCATTTTTGCTCTCTCTTCTCTTTTAATATAAGCATTTAGGGCAATAAAATTTCCCTCTCAGCACCACCATTGCAGCATCTCATAAGTTTTGATATGTTGTGTTTTCGTTGTCATTTGCCTCACAGTATTTACTAATTTCTCACACCACAGGGTTTTGAATGGAGGAGTTATAGGATCTGATTATGTTTGAAAGATCCGTCTTGGGCTAGTTTGGATATGTTATGTCCCCCAAAAAGCCATGTTATGTAATGCAATCTTGTGGGGGCAGATTTATTAGTCTTTTGATATTAGGGTGGAAACTATTGGTTGAGTGTTTCCATGGAGATATGACTCACCCAACTGTGTGTGATACTTTTGATTAGATTATTTCCATGGAGGTGTGGCCCTACCCACTTAGGCTAGGTCTTGATTAGTTCACTGGAGTGTTTAAGAGAGAAGCTAAGAGACAGAGATGTTTGCTGACACTTGGAGATGCTTGGAGATGCGGACAGAAGGATGTTTGGAGATGTTAAGCTAAGAGATGAAGCCCAGAGACATTTTGGAGAAAGCCATTTGAAACACAACCTAGGAGCAAACAATCAGCAGATGCCAGCCATGTGTCTTCCAAGTTGACAGAGGTGTTCCGGATGCCATTGGCCATTCTTCAGTGAAGGTATTCTCTTGTTGATGCCTTAGTTTGGACATTTTTATGGCCTTAGAACTCTAAATTTGTAACCAAGTAAATACCCTTTATAAAAGCCAATCCATTTCTGGTATTTTGCCTAATGCAAGGATTAGCAAACCAGAATACCTCTGTAAGGAGAAAGAGGTGGAAGCAGGAAGAATAGTTAGAAGGTTATTGCAGTAATCCTCCTGGAATTTTCATGTATGCTGTAAGGCAAGTGCTCATCCTTTCCATTTCATCCACATGGAAGCTTTGACTGGGGTGTGGAGGTGGTGTGGTGGTGTGTGGTGTATGGGTTTGGAATGTGCATACTTTGAAGGCAAAGCCAACAGAATTTTCTAAAGAATTGGATACATGATATGAAAGAAAGAGAGGAGTAAGGATGCTTCTATACTTTTTGGCCCAAGGAACTAGAATGATGGAGTTACCATCAACTGAGAAGGAAAAGGCAAGATGTAGAGCAGGTTTGAGGGAAAACATTAGCAGTACTGTCTTGGATGTGTTAAATTTGAGATTCTTCAAATGGGGAAGAAGTTAGGTAGGAGCTAGATATATGTCTAGAGTTTGAGATCAAGTTCCTTGAAATGTAAATTTGGAATCAATGGCATTTATACAGTGAATGAAATCACAAAGGAAATGCATGTAGAGAAGGGTAAGCCCTGGGTAGAGTGAGCTATAAGGTTGAAGAGGAAACAGTAAAGGAGTTTGACAAGGAGGAAACATTGAGGTAGGAGGAAAATCAAGAGGGTGTGGTGTCCTAGAAGCCAAGTGAAGAAATTGCATCCAGGAGAAATGAGTGTCCATGGTGTCAGTTGCTTCTGAGAGGTCAAATAAGATGAGAACTGAGAACTGGCTACTGAATTCATCCAGGAGGAGGTGTGGCTGATATTTATAAGAGAAGTTTTAATGGAACAATTTGGAACAAAAACCCCAATCCAAGTGGTTTTGAAAAGGAATGAAAAATATGACAGAGTGGTACTGGGCAAGAGTAGAACAATAGGCTAATGATGCAGAATGAGAATCCAGAAACAGTGCCACATATGGGACAGACTCACACCCTTGATAAATGTGGCAAGTTGACACTGCAGAACTGTGGGGAGAGGAAGACGTTTTCAAAATACAGTGCTGGGACAGTGGATATGCATTTGGAAAAAAATGATTACATGGACCCCTGTCTCATGTCTTATACAACAATTAATTCCAGGTGGTTTATAAATCTAAATTTGAAAGACAAAATAATAAGAACCATTGAACTATAGTATAGGATAGGAAAAGACTTCTTAAATATGATACAAAAAAGCCCTCTATAAAAGGAAAGGAATGATAAGTTCAATCATATCCAGATGAAGACTTCCTATTCTTCAAAGATACAATAAAGAAAGTAAAAAGGCAAGCAAGCCACAGAATGGAAGAAGATATTTGCCAAAAGGTATTTGTCACACACGTAATTGACAAGGGACTTGTATCCATGTAAATCAAAGACCTCCTATAAATTGGTAAGAAGGAAGAAAAAGAAAATGCAATAGGAAATTGTCAATAGAGTAAAAAGCCACTTCACGTCACAAATTGAATTCTTCAGAAGTAGACCTTGAGATTGTGTGATGCAAGATGCTTATTAGGAATCAAGGTGTTTATTGTGAATGAAAGGGGGAGGAAGCAGGATTGGGCAGAGCAATAAGTTGACCTGTGATGTAGTCCTAGTGGAGCCCCAGCCAATATATCAGGGAGCTCAGGAGGGAATATTGCCCATTAGAGAGCCCCATCCAGGCTGAAATAGTCTTGCCTTGCCTCAGTCAATGTGCTTCCTCAGTCAGAGTGTGGCCTTGGACGAAGGGCTTCTTTGCTATTGAGGTAGATCTCAAGTTGCTGAGAGCTGGAGGCTGTCTGCTGACTACACTCCCTACAGCTGGGAGCAATCCTTCCTTGAAGGGAGATCTGGGTGCCATATCTCCAGGTCTACCACACTCAAAAAACCAGAATAACCTAATGGCCAATAAATGCATGAAAAGGTGTATGATCTCATTATCTGCCAGGGAAATCCAAACTAAAACCACAATGAGATATCATTACATGTTCACCAGAACAGCTGAACTTAGAGACTGACAATGCCACATGTGATGGTTAGGTTCATGTGACAACTTGGCCAGGTGATGGTGTCCAGGTGTCTGGTCAAGCAAGCCTAACCATTACTGCAAGGACATCTGTGACTGGTTAATAAACCAGAGGCTGGTTTATTAAATCATCAGTCAATTGGCTGCAGCTGTGACTGATGACATCAATGAAGTCATGTCTTCCTCAATGAGAGAATTCAATCAGCTGGATTTAATCCAATCAGCTGAATACTTTAAAGGGAAAAAGAGAGAGGACCTTCACTTCTTCTTTGGCTAGCCAGTGAAGCATTTCCTTCATCAGAGTTGCCACTTTGCTGCCTGTCCTACGGAATCTGGACTCGTGCATCCCCACAGCTGCATGAGACACTTTATAAAATCTTATATTTACAGATATCTCTTGTTGGTTCTGTTTCCCTAGAGAACCCTAATTAATACACCATGGGAACATTTCACAGCTGGAAATCTCAAATATTCCTGGTAGGAGTGTAAACTTGTAGATTTCCTTGTAAAACAATTTGACATTAGTTACTAAAGTTGAAGTTATAAATAGTGTTGGGATTGAATCATGTCCCCCACAAAAGGCATGCTCAAGTCTTAATCCACATTCCTGTGGATGTGAACCTATTTTTAAACAGGACCTTTCAAGATGTTATTATTAGTTAAGGTGTGGACTTATTTGTGAATAGGATCTTCAGAGATGCTACTTAGATGAGGCCAAATTGAATCAGGAAGGAACTTAATCTGTATGACTGGAGGCCTTATAAAGAGAGGAAATTTGGACACAGAGAAAGCCACATGTGGTGACCAAGGAGACAGGCTTGTGATGGGGCAGAGATGCAAGTAATGAAATTCCAAGAATTGTGGCAAGCCAGCATGAGAATGCTACAGACTCCAGGAGAAAACACAGCCTGTCAAGACATGAATTTTGGACTTCTAACCTTCATAAATCCCTATTTTTTTAAGCCAAATATGTGATATTTGTCATAGCAGCACTGGAGAACTAAGACAGGCAGTGACCCAGCATTTACACTCCTAGGTATTTACCCAACAGAAATGCGTGCACACATGCCCCAACAGACATGTATAAGAATGTTCATAGATGCTCTATTCCTAACAGCCCTGAGCTAGAAATCACCCAAATGGCCAATAATAGAATGGATAAATGCATTTTTCTATGTTCATGCAAATGTTGTGGTGGCCAGCCTCCAAGGTGTTCCCCAATGATCCCTGCCTCCTGGTAGCCATATCCTTGTGCAGTCCCCTCCATTCTGGATCGAGATTGATCTGTGTGATCCATAGTGCATGGTAGAAGTGAGGGTGCGTCACTTTTTTTTAATTCAATTTTATTGAGATACATTCACATGCCATACAGTCATCCACGGTGTACAATCAGTTGTTCACAGTACCATTACATAGTCACGCATTCATCACCACAATCAATTTTTGAACATTTTCATTACCACACAAAAAAGAATAAGAATTAAAGTAAAAAAGAATACCCAAAACATCCCCCATCCCCCATCTGTCCCTATTATTCATTTAATTTTTGTCCTCATTTTTCTATTCATCTGTCTATACACTGACTAAAGGGAGTGGGAGCCACAAATTTTTCATAATCACACAGTCACACAGTGTAAGCTACATAGTTATACAATCATCTTCAATAATAAAGGCTACTGGGTTACAGTTCAGCAGTTTCAGGTATTTCCCTCCAGTTATTCCAATACACTAAAAACTACAAAGGAATAGCTATATCATGCATAAGAATAACCTCCAGAGTGACCTCCTGACTCTATTTGAGATCTCTCAGCCACTGAAACTATTTTATTTCATTTGTCTTCCCCCTTTTGGTCCAAGAAGGCTTTCTCGGTCCCACAATGTCAAGGTCAATCTCATCCCCAGGAGTCATATCCCTTGTTGCCAGAGAGACCTATACACCTGGAGTCATGTCCCATGTAGGAGGGAGTACAGTGATTTTACCTGCCAGGTTGGTTTAGAGAGAGAGGTGACATCTGAGCAACAAAAGAGATTCTCTGGGGGTGACACCTAGGCACAATTATAAGCAGGCTAAGCCTCTCCTCTGCAGCAACAAACTTCTTAAGAGCAAGCCTCAAAATGGAGGGCTCAGCCTTCCAAATTGGTAGTCCCCAGTGCTTGTGAAAATATCATTAATTCCCCAGGTGGGGAAATTTAATACTTCTACATTTTCCCCTCAGTCTCTCAAGGGGTCTTTGCAAATACATTTTTATTCTCTGCCCAAATTACTCTGGGATGTATTGGGGTTTTGGTGTGTCACATTTGAGATTAGGTTATAAAAGATATTGCAGCTTCCAGCTTGGGTAATTTCTCAGTCTCTCTCTCTCGGGTTATTGATTTGGGGGAAACTATGTCATGAGCAGCCCTTTGGAGAAGTCCACGTGGAGAGGAAATAAAGACCCCATCAACAGAGTGAGTTTGGAAGTGGATCCTCCAGCCCTTGCCAGAGATTACAGCCTCAGGCCACAGCCTGACTGCAACTACCTGAAAGGCTCTGAGTCTGAACACCCAGCTCAGCTACTCCTAGACTCCTGTTTCGGCCCTCAACTTGCTTAGGGTCGGGCATTAGGAACATAAGTAAGACACCTCTTGCCCTTGGTTTTCACCCAGGACACCTGCTTCTCAAATTCTGATTCCAGTTTCTTAGAAACTAAGTTGAGTGGTAATTTCTTACACAGCAATAGGTAACTAATCCAATGGAATTCTATAAAACAATGAAAATGAATTAACCACAGATGTACCTGTCAACAAGGAGGAATCTTACAAACACAATATTTGGTGAAAGTAGGTAACGACAGAAGACATGCTGGATTATCCTATTTCTAAATCTCAAAAAACAGGTGAAACTAAAGTACAGTGTTTAGGGATTCATGCCTAGATGATAATAATAAAAAGTAAATTAAGGAAGTGATTAGGATAAAAGTCAGGATCATGGTTTCCCTTGGGGGAAGGGAGGGTAAGAATTGGGAGGGGTGATGAGGAAGGCTTCTGACCTCTTGCCAATACACAATGTCTTGACCTCAGTGGTAGTAGCAAGGATAATTGTTTTGGATATATCATTAAGCTGTATGTTTCTGTTTTTACACTTTTCCTGTATGTGCATTATATTTCATTATAAAAAGTTTAACCAAAGAGAATAGGCAGAGAAAACTTGGAAATAGAGAGCACAGACAACTCTTCAGAGGAATTTTGCTGCAACAAGGAGCAAAGCAATAGGGTAGTAGCTAGAGAAGTGAGATGGAGATTCCTTTCAAGATAGGAGAAACAGCAGTATATATTGTGCAGAAGGGAATCATCACTGCAGAGGAAATGCTGAGGAGACAGGAGAGGGGGGTGGCTGGAACCATGTTCTGGAGTAAGCGAAGAGATGGGGTGTGGGCTGAGCTGATGCCAGGTCCAGGCATACAGTGAGGGCTTTGACAGTCTCGGCCCTCAACTTGCTTAGAGTGGGGCATTAAGAACATAAGTAAGACACCTCTTGCCCTTGGCTTTCACCCAGGACAATTGCTTCTCAACTCTTGATTCTAGAGAACCTTCCCACAGCATTGTGGGAACAGGAAAGTGGGTGATATTGTTGTCTGAGTAATGTAACCCATGACCTAAGACCTTGATCTTTTTATCTTGAATAAGCAGCAAGAAACTTCAAATATTATTGCTGAGTAAGGAAGATGTTTATATGTTTTCTTTTTTTTGTTTCTTAAAATTTAAGTCTTGTCTTTGAAATGATGAGATTACCCTACTGTTCATGGTCAAACTGGTGGAAACAGTAAAGCATTAAGCTACCTCACACCTGCAGAAGAGAGTTGGAAAGATGCTCTCAGGAGCAGTGGGGATATTCCCTGGGGACATTCAGCCAGGGCTCAACTCTGCCACCAATCTGGGTGACCAGATGGATGCTTTGGAGGAATCACAGCTGTGATTATCTTGTCCATGAAGACACTGCAAAGTGAGACCTTCAGTGGAAACGCTCACTTTCTTCTTCTTTACCCCAGGGAGCACTAGCTCCTCCAGGATCCTGTCACTCCCAAGTCCATAGCGGATTCAAGGGGGAAATGCTAGAAATGAGTGAGCGGCATCTCCAGCAGGAAACACCAGGAGGGGGCGCGAGACGGCCAAGGAGGGCTGGGTCCAGGCCGGCCAGGAAACCGCGATAATCCTCCCTTTCTGGAGTCCCAAGGAATGAACCCGTGTGGCTGGGCCGCTGCTGCTGTCGGCTCAGCCCGCCGGCTTCCTGGGAGCCACGTTCCAGCCCAGCCACTCCGTAGCTCAGGGTGGCCTCGGGCATCTGCCGTTTTACTCATTCAGAGTCCCGACCCTCTCCCCTTTTGCCCTTCTCAAGGTCAGAGCTGGCTCTCCTTGGAACCCTGCACACAAAAGAAGGTCACCGCCACTTCTCCTTTTAGGTTTTCTGAGGGTCTACACAGTTGGCACTGTGCCCCCTGAGGGGCTTCCCCGTGGTCTCCTGATCCTCCACCCGGCTGGGGGAGGACGATAGCCACCTTCATTTCCTCCCAGAGTGATCAAGTTAACCTTTAAAACCTCCTTCTAGAGCACGGGTTAAAACACATCCTATTACCAAATGAATTTAATCCTTATTAGGACGTTCCACCACACACATCCCATTTGAGATCAGTCCAGGGAAATGCTTTGGGGCCAGGAAAAGGTTGCCAGATTTAGCAAAACAATCAGAACAACAACAAAATTGGATGCCCAGTCCAATCTGAATTTCAAATTAACAATGAATGATTTTTTTTTAAGTGTAAGTATATCCCAAATATTGCTTGGGACATACTTATAGTAAAAAGTGTTTTGTTGTTTATTTGAAATTTGTATTTAACTGGGTGTCCAGCATTTTATTTGCCAACACTAGCCTGGAATGAATTTATGTGTGAGGGAGGAAGGGAGAGATGTGGAGAAAATAAAGAATGTATGAAGCCTGCACCATGAAAGATACTCATTTCTGTTTGGTCTTTTGAATGCACACACATACACACTTACACCTATACATAATTACACTGACACACACCTATACATATACAAATGTATATATTTCCATTTTTAAAAGGTTAGCTAGTGCTTAAAAGTTTTTTCTTTCTCTTTTTTCATTTCAATTAAACTCAAGTACAACCATGCCTATTATTTTTTCATTTGTATTCTTTAACTGGAGAAGTAGGTTTACAGAAAAAATAATGCAGAAAATAGAGTTCCCATATACCAACCCCTTCACACCCACAGTTTTTACTAACACTTTGCATTAGTGTGGTAACTTTTTTAAATTGATAAAACAGTATTATTATAACTATACCATTAACTATAGACAATGGTTTACATTAGAGTTCACTGTGTTAATCTTATGGTTATTTAAAATTATATTTTAATAACATATATACAACCTAAAATTTCCCCCTTTAACCTCATTCAGTGGAATTAATTACAGTCACAATGTTGTGCTACCATCACCACTATCCATTACCCAAACTCTTCCATCACCTCTTAGAGAACTCTGTACCATTTCTAGTTCCTGACTCTGTGAATTTGATTATTCTAATTATTTCACGTTGGTGAGATCATGCAATACTTGAACTTTTGTGTCTGGCTTATTTCATTCAATATGATGTTTTCAAGGTTCATCAGTGTTGCCACATGTATCAGAACTTTGTTCCTTTTTACAGCCGAATAATATTCCACTGCATTTATAAACCACATTTTGTTTTATTGATTCATCTGTTGATATACACTTCAATTGATTTCATCTTTTGGCAATTATGAATAATGACACTATGAACATTGATGTGCAAATATCTATTCAAGGCTCTGCCTTCAGTTCTTTGGGACATATACCTAGAAACCGGATTGCCAGGTCAAATGGTAATTCTGAACTTAATTTTCTGATAAACCACCAAACTGTTTTCCACAGCAGCTGTAACATTTTACATTCCCACCACCAATGGATGAAGTGTTCCTCTTTCTCTACATCCTTTCCAACTTTTTTATTTTCACATTTTTAAAATAGTAGCAATTCTGGTGGGTGTGAAATGGTATCTCATTGTGGTTTCAACTTGCATTTCTCTAATAGCTAAATAGAGCATCTTTTCATGTGCATATTGGGCATTCATATATCTTTGAAGAAATATCTGTTCAAGTCCTTTGCTCATTTTTAAACTGGGTTGTTTGCACTTTCATTGCTGAGTTGTAGAATTTCTTTATATTTTCTAGAAATCAAACCCTTATTGGATGTGTGTTTTCTAAATATTTTCTCCCATTCTGTAGGTTGTCTTTTTACTTTCATGGTGAAGTCCTTTGATGTGCAAAAGATTTTAACTTTAATGAAGACCTATTTATCTATTTTTTCTCTTGTTGCTTGTGCTTTTGGTGTCTAAGGAACTATTGCCTAACGCAAGGTCCTGAAGAGGCTTCCCTATGTTTTCTTCCAGAAGCTTTACAGTTGGTTCTTATATTTAGGTATTTGATCCATTTTGAATTAATTTATGTATATGATGTGAGGTAGGGATCCACCTTCATTCTTCTGTGTATGGAGATCCAGTTTTCCTAGCACCATTTGTTGGAGAGGCTATTCTTTCTCCATTGAGTAGACTTGGCATCTTTGTCAAAAATCAATTGACCACAGATGTGAGAGTTTATTCTGAACTCTGTATTTGATTCCATTGGTCTATATGTCTGTCCTTGTGCCAGTACCTTGCTGTTTTGGTTATTGTGGCTTTGTAATAAGTTTTAAGATTGGGAAGTTTGATCCTATATATAGGATCATATCATCTGCAAATAGGGAAACTTTTACTTCTTTCTTTCCAATTTGGATGCCTTTTCTTTTTCATGCCTAATTGGTCTGGCTAGAACTTCTGGTACAATGTTACTAACAGTGTTGACAGTGGGCATCCTTATCTTGTTCTTGTTCTTAGAGGGAAAACTTCCAGTCTTTCACCACTGAGTATGATTTTAGCTGTATTTTTTTTTCATATATTCCCTTTATCATATTGGGAAGAGTTTCCTTCTATTTCAAGATTTCTGAGTGTTTTTACCAAGAAACATTGTTGGATTTCATCAAATGTCTTTTCTGCACCAATTGAAATGATCACATGGGTTTTTTCTTTCTTTTTTCTTTGTAAGTGGTCTATTGAATTAATTGATTCCCTTATGTTGAACCACTCTTGCATACTTGGGATAAATCCCACTTGGTCATGGTGTAAAATTCTTTTAATGTAATGTTGGATATGGCTTGATAGTATTTTGTTGAGGATTTTTGCATCTATATTCATAAGGGATATTGGTCGGTAATTTCCTTTTCTTGTGATATCTTTATTTGGCTTTGCTATTAGGGTGATGTTGGCTTCATTGAAAGAGTTAGGAAGTTTTCACTACTTTTCAAATTTTTTGGAAGAGTTTGAGCAGGATTGGTGTTAATTCTTGAAACATTTGGTAAAATTCACCTATGAAGCCATCTGTTCTGGGCTTTTCTTGGTTGGGAGGTTTTTTATTACTTTTTACTAGTTACTGGTCTGTTGAGATCCCCTGTATCTTCTTAAGTAAGGGTAGGAAGTTTGTGTGTTTCTAGGAACTTGTCCATTTCATCTAGGTTATCTAATCTGTTAGTGTATGGTTGTTCATAATATCCTCTTATAGTCCTTTTTATTTATATGGGGTCAAAGTAATGTTTCCCCTTTCATATCTGACTTTAGTTATTTGTGTCTTCTTTTTTTCTTTCTCAGTCTAACTAAAGGTCTGTTAATTTTACCAATCTTTTCAAACAACCAATTTTGGTTTTGTTAATTCTCTATTTTTAAACATTCTCTATTTCATTTATCATTCTCTAATCTTTGTTATTTCCTTCTCCTGCTCACTTTGGATTTAGTTTGATCTTCTTTTTTCTAGTTTCTCCAGTTGCAAGGTTATGTCTCTGTTTTGAGATCTTTCCTCTTTTTTTGTGTGTAAGCATTTAGAGCTATACATTTTCCACAGTACTGCCTTTGCTGCATTCCATAGGTTTTGGTGTATTGTGTTTTGTTTTCTTTCACCTCAAATACTTAATAATGACCCTTGTGATTTCTTCTTTGATACCATTGGCTGTTTAAGAGCATGTGATTGTTAGGTTCATGTGTCAACTTGGCCAGGTGATGGTGCCCAGGTGTCTGGCCTAACCATTATTGTAAGGATATTTGTGGCTGGTTAATAAACCAGAAGACTGGTTTATTAATTCATCAGTCAATTGATTGCATCTGTGGATCATTACATTAATGAAAGGAGTGTCTTCTGCAATGAGAGACAGACTTCGATTGGCTGTTTTAATCCAATGAGTTGAAGACTTTTAAGGGAGAAGAGTGAAAACTTTCGTTTCTTCTTCAGTCAGCCAGCCTCTCCAGGGGAGTTCATCTAGGATCTTCATGGGAGTTGCCAGTCACTGCTTGCCCTGTGGAATTTGGACTTGTGCATTCTGCCTTACGGAATTTGGGCTCATGCATCTCCACAGTTGCATGAGACACTTTCATAAAATCTCATATTTACAGATATCTCCTGTTGGTTCTATTTCCCTAGAGAATCCTAACTAATACAGAATGTGTTATTTGATTTCCACATGTTTGTGACTTTTCCAGTTCTCCCTCTGTTGTTGATTTCTAGCATCATTCCATTATGGTTGTCAAACATTCATTGAATGATTTCAATATTTTAAGTTTATTGAGACTTGTTATGTCACCCAACATATCTTTATCCTGGGGAATAAACAATGTGCACTAGAGAAGAATGTGTATTCTGCTGCTGTTGGGTGAGACATTCTACATATGTCTGTTAGGTCTAGTTCTTCTATTTCCTCACTGATCTATCTAGATGTTCTATCCATTATTGAAAATGGTGTATTGAAGTCTCCTACTGTCGATGTAGAACTTTTTCTTCCCTTAAATCTGTCAATATTTGCTTCTTATATTTTGGGACTCTACATATATATATTTGTAATTTTTATGGCTTATTATTGAATCAATTCCTTTATCAGTATATAGTGTCCTTCTTTGTCCCTTGTAACAGTTTTGACTTAAAGTCTATTTTATCTGATATTAGTATAGCTACCTCATCTCTCTTTTGGTTATTATTTTCATGGTATTTTTTTTCCATCCTTTCATTTTCAATGAAAGGATATTTGAATTTAAGGTGTATTTGAATTTGCATTTGAATTTAAGGTGAGTCTCATGTAAACTGTGAATAATTGGGTCATGCTTTTTTATCTATTCTGCCAATCTCTGCCTTTTGACTGGAGAATTTAATCCATTTACATTTAAAGTACCACTGATAACACAGGATTTCCTTTTGGAATTTTGTTATCTGGTCTCTGTTAAGTCTATACCTTTATCCCTCCTCATTTCTTCCTTTAATGCCTACTTTCATACTTAATTTTTTTTATAGTTACCATTTTGAGTCCTTCTCATTTCCTTCTGTTTATATTTTTTATATTTTTTGTACTTACAATGGGGCTTAAATTTGACTTCTTTTATCTATAACAATCATATTTGATTTGATACCAACTTAATTTCAATGGCATATGCATACACTATTTATATACCCTTCTGTTCCCTCACCTTTTGGTTGTACTTGTTGCAAATTGTATCTTTATACATTGTATGTCCAAAACCATAGATTTAACATTATTTTATGCATTTGAATTTTAGAAACTCTAATAAGTAAAAAAATGGAGTTACATATAAAAAAATTAAAGGTATTTATAATTATCCATATGGTTATCTTTACTAGAGGTCTTTATTTCTTTATGCGACTTTAATCCACTGTATAGTCCCCTTTCCTTTCAGTCTGAAGAATTCCTTTTAGCTTTGCTTATAGGGAGGGTCTAGTGATAGCAAACTCCCTTATTTTTTTTTAATCTGGGAATATCTTAATCTCTCCCTCAGTTTAAGACAGTCTTGCCAGATATAAAATTCTTAGCTAGTAATTGTTTCCTTTCAACACATTAAATATTTTCTCCTGCTGCCTTTTTTCCTCCATGGTTTCTGATGAGAAATCAGCATTTAATCTATTGGGTCTCAGTTGAACATAATATATTGCTTTTCTCTTGCAGCTTTCAGAACTGTCTCCTTGTCCTTGGTATTTGATAATTTTAGTAGTATATGTCTGGACATTGTTCTCTTCAAGTTTATCCTATTTGGGTTCATTGGGATTCTTGAATGTGTATATTCATATCTTTTGTTGAATCTGAGGAGTTTTCTAGCATTATTTCTGTTCTGTTCACTTTTTTTTCCATTCCTTTTTCCTCCTGCTCTTCAGCCTGAATCATTTCCATTGTCTTGTATTCAAGTTCACTGATTCTTTCTTCTGCAGCTTTAATCTACTGATGAAACACTGTAGGGAATTATTAGTTTCAGTTATTGTGTCTTCAACCTAGTATTTCTGTTTGGTTTCTTTAAAAAACCATCTTTTTCTGGTATGTCCAAAGTCTGATCTTCTTCACAGATATTTGTGGATTTTTATATTTTCCCTTTGGAAGGGCCTTCATTTTGTTTCTTTGTTTGTCTTGTGATCTTTTATTGCCCATGGTACATTTTAATAAGAAAGTTTTAACTCTTGGATTTAGTCCCTGAGCTGTCTGTTCCTTAATTTTGTATCCAGCTAGTGACATGCCAGAGATTTCTTTGAATACTAGGAACTAACAAAAACAAACAAACCAAAGCAAAGAGCTCTTTTCAAAGTCTTTGCAAATTGCTCTTTGTTGGGTGATGTGCTCCTTCAGAGTTTAGCCCTCCTATCAAGAAGATCATCCTGAGGTGAAAGTGAAGTGCTGGGTCCTCTCTCTCTTTTCTGAGGCTGTGTCTTGTTCTGAGCTTGTGCTGGCTTGTGGCCTTAGGAATTCCTCCATTTACAGGAATTTGAATACCCCTCCACTCCTTATTAAATAGACTTTTACTCCCCTCTTTGTTGCTCTATTGTATTTCTTAATGCAGTTAATCCTTTGCCCTAGGACCTGATTTGACTTAATTCTTTTTTTTTTCCTTTTTAATTTTTATTGGGATTGTTCAGACACCATACAATTATCCAAAGATCCAAAGT
>PVKY010008319.1:0-14162 GCA_004027775.1 Bradypus variegatus
GCTCAAGCATCCGCAATGAGGGCTCCCCCTCGATGTCCCAGAGCTGGCGAGCTCGGCTCCAGCCAATGATGACGCTCAAGCATCCACAACGAGGGCTCCCCCTCGATGTCCCAGAGCTGGCGAGCTTGGCTCCAGCCAATGATGACGCTCAAGCATCCACAACGAGGGCTCCCCCTTGATGTCCCAGAGCTGGCGAGCTCGGCTCCAGCCTCCAACAGTGCTCAAGCATCCAGAATGAGTGCTCCTTCTCAATGTTCCAGAGCTGGCGACCTCAGCTCCAGCCTCCGACGTAACTCAGTCATCCGGAAGGAGTGCTCTCTCATTGATGTCCACACTGGTGAGCTGAGCCCTAGCCTCCAATGAAGTTCCAGCATCCAGAATGAGGGACCCCCTTGATGTCCCAGAGCCGGGCATCAACTCCAGCCTCTGATGCATCTGGAATGAGGACTTCCTTGATGTCCACATTCGGGTACCTTGGCCCCAGCCTCCAACAGTGCTCAAGCATCCAGAATGAGTGTTCCTTCTCAATGTTCCAGAGCTGGGGACCTCAGCCCCAGCCTCCAATGAAGCTCAAGCATCTGGAATGAGGGACCCCTTTGATGTTCCAGAGCCGATGAGCTGGGCCCCAGCCTCTGGAGAAGTTCCAGCATCTGCAATGAGTGGTCCCCCTCGATGTCCCAAGCTGGGGACTCAGCTCCAGTGTCTGACAGCACTCACTCAAGCATTGAGAATGGGGTTCCCCCTGGATGTTCCAGAGCCGGGGACCTCAGCTCCAGCCTCTGACAATGCAGAAGCATCTGGAATGCCTGCTGCCTGCCTTGATGTTCCAGACCTGGTGAGCTGAGCTCCAGCCTCCAATGAAGTCCGAGTGTCCAGAACCGATGGGACAGCATCATGCCTGTGGGTTTGCCTGTGCAGGGCTGGGTGACTAAATTTGAGACTGGAGATGGACAGGAGACTGTGCTGTCTGCCTTGTGGCCTGCAGTGTCCCTCCTTAGCACCAGAAGTAACATTTGAACCCGTGAGGAAGATGGGTTCTGGATGCACAGGCGAGAGGTGGAGCGGGGCGGCCTGGCCGTGGGAGCTCGTGGATTGTGCCTGGGAGCGTTCAACCAGCCTGCCCAGGAGACTGACACGGTACAGCGTGGAGCCGTTTTATGCCCTTTCACTGTGCTGGACTTGGGGCTGCCGCAGACCTGTCTTGTCCCATGGGCTGCCAACGTGGCTTGACCCTGGAATGTCACTGAAGCCTGTTTCTGCAGCTTAGTTCCTCTTGGAGCAGAGCTAAATGCCCACTCGCCAGCCTGGTGAGTAGTGCCTTCCTCGGGGCTGCTCAGATCTGGCTGCCTCCTTCCAGCAATGGAAATTAACTGAGGAGAGGACTGGGACGGGCCAGACCATGGAGAGGGGGTGAAGACAGCATAAATGGAGACATCAGCCCCCAATACACAGGGCCCTGGACAGCCGTCCTCCAGAGGGCACTGGGGCTGGAGCAGTGCATCTTGATGGGAGCCACCGACTGTCCAAGAAGCCGGAGAGAGAGGATGACGAGGGGAGAAATAAGACCAAAAATAATTGACTTGCTCAGAAACTGTCAGAACGTCACAGGTGGAGAGAGCCGAAGCGAGTTAAAGCGTGGACTTCAGGAGGTGGGGGGCTGAGGGTTGCCCTGGACATGCTGACTGAATTCTCCAGATGGGACAATGCTAAGAATACGGTATTATCAGGCCTGCCATTCAGGCACAACTGCAGTGATCTATCCTGGAAAATGACTTATGTGCGGTTGGAATCCGGGGGAAAGGGAGCAGCTAGCAAGAATTCTTGAAAAACGTGTACTGATGTCCTAAATTAGATGCCACTGTCCTTTAGGCAGTCATTTCTGGAATTTGATTAGACTTTGGAACTGTGCACACAACAACTTCTTTTATGAGTAACTGGAACTTGAGACGGGATGAAGTGTAGGAGAAACATCGTCTTAGAGAAGTGCCTGTACTTCCCCGATTTGGCCAAGTTGCTTTAGGAGATTTCCAGGAATGAGCAGTTATTAAAAGCACTCATTGCTGATTTCCTAGAAGTCCCCACAACAAATTCTGAAGCCAAATGCAAAACGGGTGAGCTGGACTTTCAACACTGGTGAAGAAAACATGAAGCTTGTTCCATAAAATCATCAGCCTCAGGGAGCTGGCCTTTAAAAGTAGAACTTCAGTAGTGGAAATAAGACAGGATGGAACTTTCTAGATCATCAGACCAGGCTCCTTGGCTTAAGATAGATCAGAGATTGAGTTTGAGCTCCCAAGATACTTCTGGAAGGTCCGCTGTACACTAGGCATTGCTACAGGACTCGTGGGTGGTGGGGTTAGAGAAGGAGAAGTTAGAGTTCCTGTCTGCATAGTGGGAAAGACCAGATTTTAGGTTGTGCCCTCATGCTCTCAGCACAGAGGGCTTTCCCTTTGGCCAGGGCTGGGTGGGTTCCCAGTCACTTTCCCGTTTTGCCGATGAAGACACTGAGCCCAAGCGAAAGGCTGGCTCCATTCTGCTGAGACTCGGCAGGAGCCCAGGAGGGCCAAGCGGTTTGCCCGTGGTCGCCCAGCAATAGGGCAGAGGCAGGAAGGCTTGGGCCAGGTGTCCCACCTCTTTGGGCAGGTTGAATGTGGTAGTGCTGGTTTACCAGAAGCCTGGGCTGCTGCTATGGAAGGAAATGAAGATACAGGTGTGTGGGTGGTGGCACAGGAGGAGCAGCCCCTTCTGGGTGTCTGGAGAGCCAGGCTCAGCCACAGTATTGCCTCTGACCCCCTCCTCCACTTCCCCAGAGCCTCAGTTTCCCCATCACTCACTTTGTCCCTTTGCCCATTGGAGGAAAGTTCTCTGGGTAGAGGCACCCTCAGTGGGCACAGTCTCTGGGTGATCAACCCTGGGGCGCCATGATGCGCTTCCCGAATGGTGCCACTTGGCAAAATGAATTGGTGCCAGAGGTGGGCGATTAACGAGGGAGAGGAAAATCACAGCCTTCTTCCTTCCCAGGAAAGGGCCAGGCCGGGCCTCACTTTCTACTGACACGCTCAGCTTTGCTCTTAGAGGATCGGGTCACAGGATGCCTTAGGCTGCAATTTTCTCCTGGATGGCTGTAATTTTCCGCTCTTATCCTCGCCAGTGGCTGCCATTTCAGAGATGGGGGCTGCAGTGAGGAAGGGGCAGGCAAAGCCGCCTCCAAGTTGCACTTCCACCGAGGGCTACACTCACGTGTGCAAGCCCCTAATTCCACCCCCGCCCATACCTCTCCGAAGACACTTTGGACTCTCCCCCACTCCCACCCCCACCCCCAGGGCTGCAGGTAGAACATTTTGTTGGCTTGAAATGGAACGCCAACCCAGGCCGCGATGGCCTCCAGGGCACGAGGCTGGACCCCGAGAACTGGTGGGATGGACGGAGATGGGTTGGGAAGATGAGGTGGAGAAGGCAGTGGGGTGCTAGGACAGCAGCCAGCTGACAGGGACAGTGGGGTCAAATTCAAGCCAGATGTTACACAATCCATCAGCAAAGGATGGGGAGCCCACTCTCCCCATGGAGACATTCACGAGGCTAATTTGATAGCTCTGAGTTACCCAGACAGTCTGCAGCTCCAGAGCTACCTTCCTGCAGCCAAGGGGTCTCTGGACCCTTAATTGCCCCAGGTGGGGTGGGTTCAGCTCAACAGACATTTCTCGATTCCTCCTGGGCACCAGGCGGGTGCTGAGCTGGGGGCAGCTGGGTACGGTGGGCAGTGAGGCAGCTCTGCAGGCGTGGCGCCACAGGGTGACCCGGGGCCCATGCGTTTCAGAGCCAGTGCTGACCGCCGGGCTGGGGCAGGGGTGGGGGTGGGAGCTGGCGGGCTGTTCTGGAACATTACCTCTATACCTGCACTTGACAAAGCACTTTATCTGTCTGCTTGGCCTTGGCTGGTGGTGGAAGGAGTGTGTGGAAGCGTGCGTGGCAGTGGGCTGGGTTCCAGGTAGCACCCCCATTTCAGAGGCAGAGAAGCTGGAGCTCAGAGAGTGGCAAAGGCTGTTCAGGGGCTACTGCGCCCGTAGGGGATCCGGGGCCAGGAGGGGCCGTGCAGTGGTGCTTTGACTGGGCACAGCTGCAGAGGGTGTGCGATGCCCAGGACCCACTGTGGGGCCCCCCGTCCAACTTCGTCTTGGGTAGGGCGCACAGGGTGGTTTCAGGAATTGGGGGAGCCCACTGCTTAGAGGAAAGACTCCTGGTGCACCCCAGACCTGACTTTCTAGGGATTAATCAAATCACCCAGGCTGGGACTAGCCTCCCTTCCACTGAGAGTTTGACTGTGACCCCAAAAGGCCCCCACCCTGCACTGCCCTGTGCTCATGACACCTGCACACAGGCTGCTTTCTGGGGCTCTCCACAGAGGCCTGAGGACCCTGCTCTGCGAGTTGGAGTCCTGGCCACGGGGTGCTCTCCAGGCCTGCTCCCCACTCCCCACACAGCACCCAGCCCTCGTCGGCCACCCCATGGGTGTTTGGTGAAGGGGCTCTGAAGCCCTTGTAGCTTGGGCTAGGCTCAGCATGCAGGTGTCCCCTGCCTGGGGCCGGGGGTGGGTGCATGCCTGCATGAGTGTGTGAGCGCTTGATTGGGTGTGTGGCTGGGTGTGGGTGAGCGTGCATGGGTGTGCGGCTCGGCGCTTGTCGGTGTGCGTGGGTGCAAGCGACGGCTGGTGGGGAGCGCCTGAGAGCGAGTGGCAGAGCGGGTGTCCTCATCCCCAGACGTCCTGACGTGGATTCCGCGTCCACTCCCCTCCCAGCCCTGCTTCCTGGAGGCACCCAGGCCCTGGGACCCCTGGGCTTGGCTCCCCAGCCTGCCTGTGCCCAGTTCTGCCAAGGTGGGCAGAGGAGGGCGGCCTCGGCCCCCAGCCCCTTCCCCTCCCCCTGGACGCCCGCTCCTTTCCCCTCCCCCATCGCTTCTCCTTGATTCTGCGGCTGCAGCCCGGCCCAGGTGGCTGCCTCGTCTTGGGGGGTCCCTTGCCCCCACGCCCTCCTACACTGTGAGCTTCTTCTACCTCTGCCTCACCCCAATTGTACCCCCTTTCCTGGAAGGAGACAGCATGGGTTGAGCCAGGGGAGGCCTGCGTCCTGCTGCGGCCTCCCCGGGCTCCCCAGCTGCCGCTTGGGGCCTCGGCCTCCCACTTGCTGACACCAGCCGAGACTGCGGCCAGGGACCCCAGGATGGGACCAGGGACCCCAGGATGGGACGGGACCCTCCAGACTGTCACGCCACGTCCACCACGGACCTCAGACTCTCCGGGACCACCAGCCCCCAGGTCAGTTCCTGCCCTGCCCCCACTTATCTCAGGCGACATCTTCACCTGGCCTCAGCATTCAGAGGTGACACATTTGTCTTCCTGATGCACTTTACACTTTTATTTGAACTGAAAAGTGACAAAACTGGCCACAGGCTTTTTCTGGCCTGGTGGATGGGTTTGGTTTGCTGTGAGGTTGAGAGGCCTTCCTGCAAATTGAAATGTGCTTAATCGACAATTGTGTCTATTCGTAAATCGGATTTATTTTATACCGTATGTCAGAGGTTGCACCTGTTGCAACTTTTTAATCTTGGTGTGAAAAAGTTGGGTTGCCAATTAAAATGTGGGCTGGGGGAGCCCGGGACGCCTGGTGTTGGGAGGTTCTTTCACTTGCTGAGCCCTGCTCTGGACGCGATGGGCCCTGACTGACCAGGTTCTCAGCCTCACCGATTGTCCTCCCTGCTGCAGACGCGGCTGATGTTGTGTTGAGGTGAGTAGGTGGGTGCGGATGGCCTGGGTGCTGGGCCGGGCTGCAGCTGCCCAGGGGCCTGCCCACATCTTACCTAAACCTCAGCCTCAGAAGTTTCCAGGCTCAGATCCGGGGGCCCTGGGGTTTTCCTGGGGGCGGGGGCTCCATCTCATGCATGCCTGTCAACCGTGGAGTCCATCATCCCAGCTCCCGTCGCCCAAGGCTGCGTCTGTGTCACCTGCAGCCCATCCTTCAGCATGGGCTGGGGCGTCCCGGCCTGCCCTCCCCCCGCTTGACCTCTGCCATCCGTGCACAGCATCTCACCTCTGTCACTACAGACCTGGCCAGCCGGCCTCCATCGCCCGCCTCGCCTCCATCATCTTCGCCACGGGCTCTCTGGCCTCCAGGGCCTTGTACATGGTAGGCTTTCATCCCTTTGTTGCACAGTCGGTGAAGGTCTACTGTGTACCAGGCCCTGCGCCAGGCTTCAAGTAGATGGACGTTGCCCTCGGGAGCCCACACCTTGGGGAGACGTGCGGATGGCACTAGAGCCTGGGCAAGGACTTCCTGGAGCACGGGGGCCGGAGAGGGGCAAGGCTGACCCTGCGAGGGGGGGGCTTGGGGAGGCTGTGGCCTCGTTGTGTGGCACCTGGGCACAGAGGCCAGCTGGGTCTCCCCTCCCCCAGGCCAGCAGCCAGCATCTCAGAAACAGCACCAGTTGCTCAGGCCTCCCCGGCTGGGTCCTGGGGTCCTTGCCCTGAGGCCCCGAGGGAGCTGCAGTTTCCTGGGTCAGCTTCCTGTTGCCCATTCCATGGAGACCATCTCTTCTGACTCAAATCCTTTGATGTGGTCGCAGCCTTCACTCTTTCAGATGGTGAAACTGATGCACAGACAGGTTCCTGAGTGTCTCACGGCCAAATTTTATGCCATCTCTGCCAAAGCTGAATGAATGAGTGAGTGAATGAATGAATGACATTCTAAGCAAAGTAGCTTCTGGAGACCTTTAGCAGTGTTACAGAAAATGGGTTGTCCTTGGGACCCTTGTCGCCCCCCGATCCACAGGCCATCATCCCTCCCCCCTACCTCTGTCTTTGCCCTCCACCGTGACCGCGTAGGCTGGGAGACCGTTAGGTTGTCAGCTGGTGGGTCCTGGATGCAGCCAGCTTCTAGGGCGTCCTGCTTGTGGAGTTGAGAATATGGCTTCCCATGGTTAGATTTCCGTCAGGGCAGACCTTTTTGTAACAGTTCATGAAACTGTATCGTGCCCTGCCTGCTTGAACCTGCACCAAGTCTCTCCAGGGCAGCGTTTCTGAGCCAGGATGTCTCTCTTCCCGCGAGACAGGACACCCCTTTGGGCACATAATCTCTGAGGTCCTTTATGAGGCGCTTCCTGGGCACAGAGGGAGAAGATCCCAGCAAGGAGTGCGGAGACAAGGCTGAGCAGACGAGTTGGACTGGTAGCGATTGTTTCAGTCCTGGCTCTCTAGCTCCTGGGTCTCCCTGGGGGCATCTGTCAAATCTTTAAGGGCATCCATCCATCCATCCATCCATCCATCCATCCATCCATCCATCCATCCTTCTTTCCATCCATCCATCCGTCTGTCCATCCATACTTCTTTCCATCCATCCATCCGTCTGTCCATCCAGCTGAGATTCTCTGAGGGCAGAGTGGTGGTTTGGTGTGATGTGAAAGGTGTGGAAGAGGATGTGGGCTTTGCACTTACTGGCTGTGGGTTCATGGGCAGGTGACTTGAACTTGCTGCGTCTCAGGTGCCCCTAGGACCAGCAGGTGTTCCTAGGTGTGCTGGTTACTCAGCAGGTGCTTAGTGGGCGGTGGCCATTCGTTACCGCAGTTATCAGGATGCTGACGAGTTGGTGCCGGGCAGTGGGTGTGGTGGTTTGGTAAAGACATAGAGGGCTCGGAAGTCCCCTCTGCCTGCGAGGACGTCGTGTCTAGCCAGGGACACAGATGTTGACAGTGCCCTAGACTTGGGGACCAGAGCAGCTCAGGGCAGGCATCTGTGGGTTCAGCAGAGGTGAGGGGACGCAGGAGGGCCAAGCGCAAGGCAAAGAGGAGGGGCTCCGGGACCGGGGCATGGCACAGCCGGCCTTGGGCAGTGGCCGAATTGCTGTCCAGGTTGACAGCAGAGTCAGGAGAGACGCCCACGGAAGGGAGGGGAGACAGGGCCACGGGGGTAGCCACCCAGGGTGGCAGAGCTGTGGATGGAGGTGGTGGATGGAAAGGGGGGTGTGTCGAGCCCCTTACACCCCACTCAGCACCATGGCAGGTGGCAGAGGGGGTCCCCCACTGCCCCAAGGAGCTACGGAGGAACCTGATGCTACCAGGCCCCTGGGGGTTCAAGTTTCCACCCAGGAGGAGGGAGGGGCTGAGGAAGGAGAGGAGACCCCCTTCACCACGGGGTCAGAGGGCGAAGGTTTGGTGACAGGTGAGGGGTGGTGGGAGCGCGGTGAGGGATGGAGAGGATGGTAACTGTCCTGGTTGCTGAGTGGAGCAGCCTTGCTGGGCCCAGTGTGAGGTGACGGCTGGGAGGGTGCGGACTGTCTGTGAAGATTCTGGATTTCTAGGTGTGGCCTTCGGGCAGGCAGAGTTGGCCAAGCCTCGGGCATCTTAGCTGTTCAGAGCTGGGCCCGACTCGGCCTCCGGGGACCGCGGTGAGCTCCAGGAGGTGGACGAGTTTGCTGCCTAGAAAGTCTCCCTTGGGTGGCTTGGCCCCTGTAAGGATCGGGACTGCTCAGCGCACATTTTGGTTGAATTCTGAGTCTGGATTGGTGAATGTGTGGGGTCTGCTGAGGTGGGGGCCCCCTGGGTCCCACCGCAGGACGCCTGCTGCTCCCCGTAAGAGAGGCTGCTCCCAGCTGAATGTTGGTGAGGACAAACCCTCCCATGTGTGTCACACACTGTGCCCCTTGCACCTCCCACCCCCACCTCCTGGTTCTCCTTGTGAGGACTCGGTTTCCCTCCACGCTCTCCTTCAGGGAATTTCACACCTTTAGGTCATTTGTTCAGCAGATATTTTTGACCCCCTGCCACATGCAGGCTCGTGTGTCTGTGAGAATGTGTTGATGGCGTTGGTGGCGAGTGGCTTACGGTGAGGTGCACGGTCAGGGCGAGCGGCTGAGGTGGCCGAGAAAGCAGCACCGGGACGAGGGAAACCCCTGGAGTTCCTGCTGGGCTCAGTGAATTCTCGTGACGGCCCCAGAGGTGGGGGCACATACGCCCCCCATCCCATCCCATCCCCTGGGTGCTCTCTGGGAGCTCCAGTCTAGGGAAACCCAGGCCCCAGCCATAACTGGGAGGGACCCAGGAGGCATGAGGAGGCAAGGACAGAGCAAGATGCGGCAGGTGTGGCAGGTGTGTCAGGTACTGCAGGTATCCCAGGTACATGGCAGGCGTGGGCTAGGCACAGTAGATATTGCAGGTATTATTACAGGTGCAGGCAGATGGGAGCAGGTGCTGCAAGTATCACAGGTACCACAGGTACGTGGCAAGTGTTGGCAGGTACAGTAGGTATTGCAGGTATATGGCAGGTGTGGACAGGTGCTGCAGGTATCACAGGTACACACCAGGTGGGCACAGATGCTGCAGGTGTCACAGGGACACAGCAGATGTGGGCAGGTGCTGCAGGTATCACAGGTATGTGGCAGGTTTGGGCTAGGTGCAGTAGGTATTGCAGGTATATAGCAGGTGTGGGCAGGTGCAGCAGGTGTTGCAGTTATATGACAGGTGCGGGCAGGTGCGGGCAGGTGCCGCAGGTGCCCACAGTGGGCAGTGCCACCTGGGCTGGCTGTTGCTTGCTGTCGCTGCTCTAACCCCCGGGTGCTGCGCTGGCTTCCCGGAGGAGGGCCGCGGCCCATAGTCAGTAGGTGGGGGGTGGGAACGGCTTCATACAGGAGTTGGTGGCCAGTTGTCCAGCTCCTATATGATGCCTTTCTTCATCCCCTTTGACCACGCGCAGCAGCCCGGACCCTCCTCTGCACGCTCTCGGCTGCTGTGGGCCGGGGCCTCCGCACGCGCCCCTGCCGGGCTCGCCTGGCACGCTCCGCGGGCTCTTTCTCTCTCTTCCGCAGCTCTCGAGTCCCTTGAGGGGAGGGCCTGGGGCTGGGCCGTCTCCGAGACCCCTCCTTGGAGGGGGCAGGTCACCCCCGGGGGGCCGCTCCTGGGGCTGGGCTCGGGGTCCGCCTTAGCCCACCCCGGGGTGTCCCTGCCGCTGGGGCAGCCTCGCGGCTCCCGTTGGGAGCCCTCCGAGAGGACCCGGCTCGCGGGACGGGGCGGAGGGGGGAGAGAGGGCGCCCTTGTTCCCAGGCCTGGGAGGAGCCGCGCGGACCCCGCCCTGCCCCGGGAGGAGGGGTCTCCTCGAGGGGCCTTCGCCTCTATGCAGGGCTCTTAAATGACCAGGAGGCGAAGGCCCCTCACAGGCGGCCTCTGAGGCACTCCCTAAGCCGGTCTGCAGAGAGCTCCCCATCTCCCCAGGGGCGCCCCGCTTCAGCAGGTGCCCCCACTCCTCACCTCGTGCCAGCCCTGCCCGAGCCAGGAGTCCAAGGAACATCAGCAGCTGGCACGGGGCTGGCCCTCTGGTCCGAGGACCATTGTCCTTGGTCCCCCACTAACTGTGCATGGCAGGGGGGCCTGCAGCGAGCCCCCCTAGCTCCGGGAATCTCACTAACTCTATTAACGAATCGCGGCAGCCAGCCCAGGCACGCAGGCCCGAGGGTTGGGGTGGGTGGGTGGGGGGCTTGCCCGCACCACCAGGCCATCACGGTCATGGAGGGCCCCGTCATGGGCCCTGCACCTTCCCTGGCTCTCCCACCCGTTGTCCCTCCCTCTTTCCTCCTCCTCCTCCCCTCCCTCTTCCCTCCCCAGCCTCCCCCTCCCTCTGCCCACCTTTTTACCTGTTGTGATGTCAGGTGGATGTGTTGGTCCTTGTGGTGTCGAGGAAGGCATTCCTGGTGAGGGGGCAGTTTGAGGCAAAGCTGGGGATGGAGGAGAGTGCTGCAGAGTGGGGTTGGGGTGAGACACGAGCCTGGAATGGGGAGGCCCTGTCCCGGAGGTCTCCCTGTCGGGCCTGGGAAGGCAGCGTTGGCACCGACGGGCGCTTGTGGCTGGATAACGGCGTGCACGTGATGTGAGGACGTGGGGCGTAACGGCCATGTAGCCATGGAAGTGGCACGCATGGTCTTGTCCCTTGGGGATGGGGCTGGCCAGCCATCCCTGGGCTCGTACCCTCGCCGTGGCCCAGGGAAACTCCAGCCGTGGGCGACAGGTGCCATGGGAGGCCCAGGCAGGGGAACCAGTGGTCCCAGTGACATCTCGGAGAGAGCTGGCCGGCTGATGGGGGCAGGGGGGGAGTGGAGGGAAGGCTGGAGGCAGGGAGGGCAGCTGGGAGCCACTGCAGGTGTCTGATGGGAGGTGGGCTCAGTCCCTGGGCCGGGACAGTGAGGGAAGGATGGCGGTTGGGGTGTCTGCATGGGCCCTCCTGTGTCACCAGGGCCCCAAAGAGGTGCTTCCCCTGGGCGGTGAGAAAGAGAAGAGCTGGGAGCCAGTGCTGGTGGGATTGGGGGCACAGGGCGGGTGGGGTGGCCACATGTGGTGAGGGTGCCGACCCCTTAACCTGTCCCTGGAGAGAGGACCCTGATGGGGCTGTTCTGGGATGTTCAGGACAATGAAGGGGGCCCCTCTGCCCTGGTTTCCTGGAGAACGTGAGGTGAGAGGAAGCCCGAGGCCAAGCAGGTAGAGGATTCCGGAGCCAGGGGCGGAAAGGAAACTGGGATGCAGTTTCCTCAGCTGTCGGATCAGATTCCGAGCAGCCCCCTTCTCTTCTCCTCTCCCCTGGGTTTCAGGCCTCCTGAGCTCCACTCAGTGTGGACAGCGTCTAACGCACGGGGCTCTCCACTCCCCGGGTACTGGGGTGGGGGCCTTGGGACCCCCATGTTGAACCTGCTGCCCGCGTGTCCGTGTGGGTGCCTAAGGGATGCACTTTGAGAAACCCTGTCCGTCCCTGGCTCCGGCCTCTGCTGGGGACACAGGCCTCAGGTCTGCCACTCCCTCCCTGTCCCCTGGTTTTCTGAGGCTGCTTTCCCTGCTCGGGTCTGCTTAAGCCTCCCTTAAGTGGAGGGCCGGGGTTTGGTGGCCGAGGGTTTTGTGCACAATTTGAGACTTTAGGAATGTAGCTGCGGTTTTGGTTCTGTAGGATGCTGGGCAGAGGTCAGGGTCAGGTGGTTTGTGTTCACGCTTCCTTCTTGGGCTTGGGGTGGCAGCGAGGGACCCTCGGCCCAGCAGCAGGGCCCGGGGCGAGCTGGGGCTGGAGTGTACCCAGGGGCCCGGCCTGACTCGCTCTTTCTCGCTCTCGGGAGCGGGCTAGGGCTGTCCAGGGACGCAGCGGAGCCCCAGCGCCACGGCTCTGGCCAGACCACAGGAGCTGACCCAGGCTGCCTGGAGGAGGCGGCCAGACCCGGACCCAAGCGGTGAGTACTGCCTGTGCAGTGTGGGTGCTTGCACGTCCCAGGGGCTCCTGGGGTCGGGCTGCCCAGGGCTGTCTGTGTGGTGTGGGTGGGGAGCGGGAAGGGAGGTGGCTGGAGGGCTGGCCGCTTGGCTCCCCAGGGGTGCAGCTCAGGGTCCCCCATGCTGGCTGAGCTGTGAGCTGGGGGAGGATGGGGTCCGGGGAGCAGTGGGTGCACAGAAGGCCCCCTTGGGGCCCGTGAGCTTGTTGGGGTGTGCCAGCCTGAGGTGGGGTAACCAGGGGCTGTGTTGATTTCACCTCTTTTGCGTGGCTGTGAAGGCAGAACCCAGCATGTCACTTAGCACTAACTTACTTTATTATTTCAGGAGAGAAAAGGTTTGTTTTGTGTTTAACTGCTTTTCCTTAAAGGTGGCAGCATCGCAACTTAGGGCTTCACCTTGTGGGTGCTTCTCGGCTCTGGGGCTGCCAGCTGGGGGTGGAGCTCTGGCTTTGGGCAGGGGTCCCAGGGGAAGAGGACCCTGCTTTGTGCGATAGCCCCACTAGTGTGGTGTCCGTGACCATGAGTGTGTGTGCATGCATGTGCGTAATTGTGTGATATAGGGGTGAGTGTGAATGACCAGGGGTGTGTGTGCAAGCACACATGTGAGTGTGTGTGCCTGTGTGTGTGTGGGGCCCCTACCTGCCCCAGGTGTTTCACTTAGAGGCTCTGGCCTCCCCCAGAGGAGCACATCCGGGCGCAGAGGGCACTTTAGAGCCAGGGCCTCTGGGGGTGTCCTGCGTCCTCGGGCCTCTCCGCCCCTCACACGTGCCCCAGTTGATGGGGCAGCAGGGCAGGCTGCTGGTCTCCGGGGGACAGGGCCTTCCGTGACTGCTCCTTAAGTGGGGTGCAGGGGTTCCTGCCACTGAGCCCTGACCTGTAATCAGGGGGCCTGCCAGGGATCTCCTGGGGCTGCGTCCTGGGCAGAGTGGGGAGGTGGATGGACAGACAGACAGACATGGGGGCTCCTGGGGCTGCAGCAACGTTGGCCTCCATGGCTGTAGCTGTGCAGGACGGGCACAGCACGGTTGGAGAAGGGCTCTGTCCCCAACTCCCTGGCTCACCCCACGGTCACCCAGGAACCCCACGGCGGGTTCTCCAGCACCCCGATGGGTCATCCAGGCTGGGCAGGCTCCAGCCGAGCCCCTGACCTTTGAACTAGGAGGCCTGTTCAGTGGTCTCATGGTGCCACCATCAGGGGCAGACCCCGGGGCGGGGACGGACTATTGTGGGCATCAAGGTTCAAGGCCCTGCCCACCTGGGAGCCAGTGGGTCTCCCCTCTGCCCATCCCGGGGTGCTCAGGCTCGTCGGGGTGGCGAGGGGCTGGGCAGGGGCTGGGCAGGGGCAGTGCCCTGGCTCCAAGGGGTGCTCAGTCAGTGGGTGCTGGATGGTGGGAGGCGGGGGCCCGAGTGAGCGTCCAAGAACCTGCCTCGCTGGCCCACGGCGCTCGCGATGGCTGTTTTGCCACTTCCGGAGCATGGTGACCCTCTGACTTCCCCCCTGGCTGGGGAGCACTTCAGGTCAGGGCTCCTTGGCTCCCCAACTCTCCAACTTGGGGGGCACAGACTACAGCCTGCCATCCCCTCATGCTTCATATGGGGCTTGGATTTCTGGGCTCCCTGCCCTGGAGTCCCCAGGAGGGCAGCTCCCAAGCCCCCCAGGGGCAGGGCATCGGCCGTCACGCAGTGGGTTGGGGTGACTCCCGAGGCGGAGTAGCAGCTCCAGGGCCACGGGTCACCTTCACCAGGGTGGAGGCAAGGCTGCTGGTTTGCCAGGCCCCACGTGGGGCTGTTTCAAGGGACACCCCAAGTCTGGCCTCAGAAAAGCAAGCCTTTCTGCCTGGTCCCTCCTGGCTCTCCTCCCCCCAGCCTGCCCCCACTTTTCCA
>PVKY010008320.1:0-14161 GCA_004027775.1 Bradypus variegatus
GTTTAAAGTGCTCCTAGCTGCTGCAGACTCCATTCCCTGAGCTTCTGATTTCCACTTGCACCAGAAATGTTGATTGGTTATTTGCAATTCCTCTTCTGTTCAGTCTTGACTAGTTTTTCTACCAGACTATGACTCTTTTTCTCATCAATTCCCATCTTTACATCTTTACACATAGGAATACTAATTCTTTATCAAATATGCTGCAAACATCTTCCCCAGTCTCAAACATTACATTTGAGAAAAATACACTTTGGCCTTACTATCTTATCTCAATGTTCACTTCAGAAATGTAAAAAAAAAAAAAAAAAGTCACAGCAATTCAGGGCCTTGGAGAAGGATGCTGAGCGTGAGAGAGAACTGTGAATGGCAGATCAGAAAACCCAGTTATCAAGTGGTGAGAGTAACCCAGCTCATAACCATGGAGGGAGCAGTCACAGGAGCCTGCCCCTTCTCCAAGGGTGCCCTCTAGGGGAACACAACCTCAAGTTCATATTCTTTAAGCTCAAATGATCTTTTTATCAATGGGAGTACTTATAGGTAAGTAACTTTAGATATACCCACTACTAGACTATTATTCAGTTATTAAAAACGATATTTAAAAATATCCAAAGACTTAGGAAAATGCTTATATTAAAAAAATTAGGTAAAAAGAAAAAACGCTATATGATTCTCAACTATGTTGAAAATTATGTACATACAGCCAAAAACTGATACAAAGTGAAGAGACAGATGACAAACTAGGAAAAACACAACTTAAGTCATTGAAAAGGGGCTAGTTTACGTCACTTACAAAAAGCTTCTACAAACAAATGAGAGAAAGACCAATCACGCAATAGAAAGGACAAAGATGTGAATTCAATTCACAAGAAAAACACTCTCACATATTAGAAAAGATGTTCCTCTTCTCATATAATAGATATTTGCACATGACAGAAATACGAAAATGACAAAGGTGTTCATTGTCTATAATCGCAAACAATGGGAACAACCTAAGTGCCAATTAATAGGGGCCTAGCTCAACTATGATATATTCATATAAAGAAATCCTACAGCCATTAAAAAGATTGAGACAGCTTTACATGCAGAATATTTCCAAGATGTATTGAGAAATGGAAACAAAACAAAAACCAAGGTATGAAACAGTGTTCACTGTATTCTACCTTTAGCACATGCACGCACCCTCAGGATTCTCGGCTAGGAGGCTCCTCAAGAAACTACAACTAGAGGCTGACTCTGGGATGTGGAACTCAATGGCTAAAAGTCAGGAAGAGGAAAGACTTATTTTACACTGATTATAATTTATACTCATTGAATCTTTAATGACTTACACATATTACCTATTCAAAAATAGCTATTATATATTTTTTAAAAAGACAGTGGCAGGAAACACTAAAATGCTAACAGTAGTGGGATTATCAAAGAATTTAGTTTCAGTTTTTTAAGGTCTTAAAAACAACTCCCCCACTAATACACACACACTCACACACACACACATTTAAATGTGGGTGGTAGAAGGGCTCCCTGCTCCCTTTAAAAGAAAACCATCTAAAGGGACTGCAAACATAATCAAATAAAACCTAACCATATTTCAAATAAATACTGTAATCACAGTGAAGGGGTTAAAAAGGAACTGACCCAAGTAACTTCTGAACACCGTATATAAACTCAACCCAAAAGTAAAAAGAACTCTATAAACAAATATTGAATGCCAATAAATAGGACTGGTATAACAATTCTGAAACTACTTTTTGTGTGTACAAGGATTGAGCAAATGAGTAAATATGTTGAGACAATCAGAGTCAGTTTTCTCTCCATTAGAGAAAAAAATTACAAATATGGCCATGGTCTGACAGAAGACTAGAAGGAATCTTGTATTGTGGTACTGGAATTGGAAGTTTCAGGATGAATTCATATATAAAAATATGTGTAGGTGTGTCAGTTTGAATGTATTATGTTCCCCAAAATGCCATTATCATTGATGTAACGTTGTAGTATTAGCGTTGATTCAATTGTAATTCAACATATTAGTGTTGATTCGATTGTAATTCTTTGATTGTTTCCACAGAGATGCGACCCACCCAACTGTGGGTGATAACACCAATTAGATAATTTCCATGGAGGCGTGGCACTGCCCACTCAGCATGGGCCTTCATTAGTTTACTAGAGCACTATATAAGCTCAGACAGAAGGAGCGAGCTTGCTACAACCAAGAGGGACATTTTGAAGAATGCACAGGAGCTGAGAGAAGAGCTGCAGCTTACAGAGACGTTTTGGAGATGGCCTTTGGAAGCAGACTTTTGCTCCAGAGAAGCTAAGAGAGGACAAACGCACTAAGAGCAACTGAGAGTGACGTTTTGAAGAGCAGCTGCAGCCTAGAGAGGAACATCCTGGGAGAAAGCCATTTTGAAATCGCAACTATGGAGCAGACACCAGCCACATGCCTTCCCAGCTAACAAAGGTTTTCCGGACACCATTGGTCATCCTCTAGTGAAGGTACCCAATTGTTGATGACTTACCTTGGACACTTTATGGCCTTAAGACTGTAACTGTAACCAAATAACCCCCCTTTTATAAAAGCCAATCCATTTCTGGTATATTGCATTCCGGCAGCATTAGCAAACTGGAACAGTAGGTATATGTTTTTCTGTACCTACATCTATATGTGTGAACAGGTAAGGTATAGAAAGAGATATAGCCATGTGCACATGTATCTACGTGTGTACAAACACATACACACATTTTCCCCCCGGCTCCACCTGCTGCGAGTGTAGAAGCACAATACCCCAGCAGCAGGGAGCACATTAGGGCATGGGTCTTGGTTTCTAAATCCCATTCAACACTAACAGCAGCCAGGGCTCCTTGGAGAAATGGCTGCTTCCAGGGATGCAGCAGGGAAAGAACAGGCTATGTATGTCAAGAACATCTTGTGGGGATAGAAAGTAAGGAAGTACTGAAAAAATGGTAGGAACATATCAACACAGGAGCCAGACTGAAAGGAATTCTGGCCAAATCAGGGACAATCTTGAGCATCAAAGATTATAACCCTGTGAATAAAATAAAAATCCATGGATTCATACTGACATAAAGAAATGAATAAATGGGAAGAATTGAAACTTTATGCTAACTAATAAATGCATAAGAGATGCTGGAATTACAAAATCACCACTGTGCAACCATCACAGCAATGACTGTTAGGTAAGAATGATCAAAGGGTGCTAAACCTTGGGAGGGAAAGTTTGATGAGGAAAGAACATCAGTATAATCTCAAGGTGTCTCCCCACAGATTACTTAATGATTTCTAACTTTAGAGAAACCAGGAGGGCACCACTTTAACCATATGAAAACAATCAAATTTAACATCACCAATGATGGGACAGACTGCCACCTCATGACTCAGGGTGTATGCATGGAAGGGACACTGCATCACTTCTGTGGCATACAAAAATGTATAATCTGAATCTTATCATGAGAAAATATCAAATAAATCCAAATCGAGGGACATTCTGCAAAATAACTAGTCTGTAATCTTCAAAAATGTGAAGGTCATAAAAGAAAAAGAAAGGCTGAGAAACTATCCTGGAATAAAAGAGTCTAAAGACATGGCAAGCAAATGCAGTGCTGGGATCCAGGAGTGGGACAAGCGTGGAACGGGGAGAAGACACTCTAAATGACATTATAAGACAACTGAAGAAAACTGAGTAAGAACAGATAACACAATGTAATCAGTACATGTCCTGATTCTGACAACTATACTGTGGTCACAAAACAGAAATGTTCTTGTTCTTAGAAAATATCTGCTGACATATTTAGGAATAAAGAGACATCATGTCTGTGTCTTACTCTCAAATGGTTCTGAGGGTAAGGACAATATAGATCCATGTAACATATAAATACATACGCAGAGGGAAGGAGAATGTGCACACCAGAAATGACAAGCAAATGGGACAAAATGGTAAACCTCAGTAAAACATATAAGGGAGTTCTTTATAATGTTATGAAATTTTGAATTATATCAAAGTAAAAAGTTATCAGAAAGAAAAAAGGAGACCAGATGAGACTTCAGTCAAAATTCAAATTACCAGAATATCCCAGAGTATATTTTCAGGGAAGACAGCACAGCTGCCCTGCTGTCTGCACTGCCCACCTACTAAGCACTCTCTCCTGGCGGAATGCAGAAGGTTCTAGATAAAACAACCCCCCTTGGTTTTGGACTCTCGAAGCCCATGTACCGTGAGAACAAGCAGCCCCGGGAGCACAGGAGCAGGGGCGGGTGGGGAAGGAGCAGTGGACTTGGGGGCACTAGGCCGAGCCTCACCATGCCAGAGCCGCCGCAGTAGTGGCAGTGCTGCACCTTGGTGCCAGGCTCGTTCCCGCGGCCGTCACACCGTTCGCAGGTGTCATTGATGTTCACCGTGAACTCCTTGTTGACGCCCTTGGCAGCCTGATTGAACGTCAACTCCATGATGTACTAAAGAGACCAAGGGACAGGCCCGTCATCTTTCTTTTTACAATTCCAGAGTGATGCTCTGCTTTTAAAGTACAGGAGGGAACGTGAGTAACACACTGAATTGTCTACACGACAGGGAAATTCTAGGTGGTAGCTATGATACTACAATAAAAATTTTAAAAATAAACCCACGGAACTGCACAACACAAAGAATAAATCCTAATTTAAGTTGTGGACTTTAGTTGATAAAATAACTCAAATAATATTGGTTCATCAGTCATAACAAAGATACCACATGAATGCAAAATATTAACGATAGGGAACACTGCGGGGAGGAGCAGTATATGGGAACTCTTCTTCCTGCAGAACGTTTGTGTAAACCTACGACTGCTCTAAAAATTAAAACAAAACAATAAACAAAAAAGTAAAGGGGTACTGGTCAGCGTTACTTTATTACTTGAGTGTACAAATGAGAATGGGTAGGACTCACTAAACTGACTGTGTCGTACCCAAGATGTTTAAGAGATAACATATGTTTTAATGTAAGTGAAAAATATACTTTTCAACAAACTGAAATGTTTGTCGATAGTATCTGTACAATGCATTTACAAACAATTTTGAATGGTACAATCATAGCTTAAGTCATGAAATACTTTCCCTCTCTCTTGATCTCTGCCAAGGTCACTGAGACATAAACATGGGAGAGGCAGGACGGGCAGGTCCCCACTCAGTTGGGCTCTCCTGGAATAATGCAGCAGGCTCTGGAGAAACAGCCATAGCCTCATTATGAAGCCTGAAAGCCTGAGGTGCTGCCTGACTAAGCAATTCTAAGACTATAGTCAAAACAGAAGTACCCATTGTTGTCTAGAGGATTTTTCAAATATTGCAATTATCTTCTACACAAACGACTGCCTCCAGAGCATTCCATTTAAGCTGCTCTGCTTTTTCTTTGAGATTCTGTTTGCATCACACTTAGCCTAAAAGCCTAAGTTTTTCAGAATGAGAAACTTACCTCCTGAGGCTGATCAAATACACTCTGGAAATCTCCAAAAGATGACGATGATGAGAACTCCCCGAAGATCTTCCTGAAGAGCTCCTCGGGGTCAACAGTGGGGCCCCCCCGCCAGTAGGTGTGCCCAGAGCTGCCAGCCCCAGGGTCGAAGCCGGCAGAGCCATACGTGTCATACTGCTTTCTCTTCACTTCATCGCTCAGCACCTACAGGGCGAAAGGCACGGCATTCATGATTCCTCCTCCCCCCGAGGCAAAGAAAGACACAGAAACACAGACACGAGTTCACACCAAGTGAGCCAGTCACGTTCCCTAAGTGGCTATTTTGGATGAGATTCTTTGAGATGGGCTGGGACTGTGACTTCAGCATCTGATAAAGGATAGAGGTGAGAGATGACTGCACTGAGTCTGGGTGGAGGACATGCAAGTACTTTAATGTACTTGCATTTGTAATTTAATGGACCCTACAAGGGGCTGCCTTTTGGGTGAAAATGTTTGTGTTTCCTTGAAGGACATCACAGGCAACCTGTACTCCTCACTGGCCCACGTTTGCCACTCTTCTTGGGAGACCCTGCCTGGGAGAGAATTCGCGCCACGCTGTGTAGCCTCTACCCTTCGCTGACCAGCTTCCAGAGGCCAGGACAAACGAACTGCAGGTGGAAGTGGCAGCAGAAAGGGGGAGAGGGCGCAGCGTATCCTCTATGCAGACATCTAAAGACCCTGCTCGCCCCTGCTGATGCCAGCACGTGCAGCGGACCAACAGAGACACCTGGGGGAGAGGGCTTGGACAGGGCTATGAAAGAAACCTGTTTTCACTGTGTATCTCTTTTATCTCTCTGCTTTACCTTCTTTTGTTTTGTTTTATATTAACTGGAAAGGAAATGCAGGCACAAGGGAAGAATGGCTTCTGGAGACACAAGGTTAAAAGATGGAAGAGAAGAGACAGAAAGATGACAGCATTGCCAGAATACAGGAAGGGCTCAGTCACACTAGAAAGGAAAAGCTGGAATAAAGCCTGCTTTGTTCACACCAGAAAATTAAAAAGGCACTGCCCCGCAGAGCAAACAGAAAAGAGCATCCCTCCTACAAGGGAACAAGGGCCCCTCCACTGAGAATCAGAGGACACGAAGCAGACGGGCCAGAGAAAGGCCTGGTGCCTCGGGGGCTTCAGGTACGACCAGCCGCTCTGCCGGGAAAGTAGGCGGCGACAGGAGAAGGGGAGGCTCGGCAGAAGCCCTTGGGCTCCTGGGGCTGAACTTCCTGGTTTCAACCCCTTCTCGAGGAACTACTGCTCTATCCTTTTACTCACACTCTCCCCCACCCCAATTAAGAAATAAAACTTAGCTTCTATAGAAGCAGGTTCTAAGAGCCTTTAGTTTTGCTATCAACTAGTTTGAGTCACTGTAGTAAAACAGTATTATCTGAGAAATACACTAGCAAACATACCTTTCATTAGACATAACTGGCAGGGGGAAAGACATATCCATTCAGTAAATACGTACGGAGTTGAGGCTGTTCTCCCACGTGGCTGTATACTCCTCTGGTTATGTGCTAGCCTGTATATCCTGACTCCCTTCAGGATGGGAAAGGTCTGGGAAGCAGATCCACTTTCAAATAATTCTGGAATTGCTCAACAGTTGTTTCATATATACATGCTTTGTCTCTCTGAATACATTTTAAATTCTTCCAGGGCAATGACGGTCTTCTACCCACCATCTCTAACAGACAGCGATGCACCAAGCAGGGGGTCATCAAACAAGTGATGAATTAATTAATCCTAATAGGATGAAGGTGCCAGGGTCCCTTACACCAACAGTTCCCAAACTGACTACACATCTAAATTACCTGGGAATCCTTTCTTCAAATCAAGGTGATTTTGATACAAGGGATGCAGTCTTCACACTGGACCTTATGACATGCCAGGTTGCCCTGGTTCAATGATGGTAAGTGCCTACATGCCAATCACGTTACCTCATAGGCTTCTGCCAGCTGGGAGAACTTCTCCTTGGCTTTGGGATCATCCTTATTTGTGTCTGGGTGATATTTCTTGGCAAGCTAAGATGGAAAAAATTTTAAATTACCATGGATGTGAGATAATGGCCCAAAAAGAACCTGAAATGCTATTCATAATTACTCCTCGTTCTTCACACCTGTCTCTCTTGAGACTTAGCAACCAATAGCAATCCTTAAAACAAGAGTTAAGACTTTAAAATAGTCTCTTCAAATCTGAGGTATGTACATATTTTTTTTCAACCACAACAAATCTCTACCAAAAATAATTAATTCCTTGGAACCTGAAAAACTTTGTAAAAGCAAGGTGCAAAACAGGGTGTCTGATACGCTATCACTTATGTCAAAGAGAGAGAACGTGAATGGATAGGCAGAAAGATGGCTGTATCTGCTGTATAAGTTACTTTTGGAAGAATACATAATAAACCAATAACTTGAATTGCTACCAGGGAGATGCAGATGAGTGGGAAAAAGAAACTTCACCATACACTCCTTTGTACTATTTGATGTCTGAACAAAGCAAATTATTGTTTATTCAAAAAACAGGTTTAACTACTAAAAACAAAACAAAACGAAACAAAAAAAATCTCATTTGGCTGCCCAGAGCATACGAACGGCTATGAACAGCTCTAAAGTGAAGGCTCCAAAGTGAAGGTGCTACGTTTGTGCTCTGCTGTCTCTGCTACGTTTGCTGCAGCCATTGACGAGTGCCAAGTCAACAGTCTACTGTCTGTCCATATGTGAGTGCAAGGAGGGTCCCAGAATCCTAAAGCTGAAAGCAACTCAAGAAACCGTCTGAATCTATCACTGCCAGCCCCTGGGTGCCGAGCCTCAGCTGGCACGTAACCTCAAAGAAGTTGTTAGAAGCACAGCCCTGGGGTCAGAATGCCCAGGTCTATCATTTGCTAGCTGATGACATATTATTAAACTTCTGTAAGCCAGTTTCCTCACCTGTAAGACGGCAAGAATAATGGTACCTACTTGACAGGGTTGTTGCAAGAATCAAATGAAGTGACACAGATAAGGAATTTAGCACAAGGCAAAGCCCACAGTAATACTTGACACCAGCTATAGTTAGGACACAGGAGGGAGTATAAGAACATGTTCAGAAGGGGACTTCTGAGAAATTCTAATAGGAGTATTTAAATGTCAGTGATGCTCCAAAACATATTGCTATCAGTATCCGCTGAACCACTAGGATGATACTGAAAAATAAAGCACTGCAAGCCACTTCAGAGTGTGCACTTTGTCTACAATTGTGTGGTGCCAGGAGTACAACTGTGAGAGAACAAAGGGAGATGGCATACACAAATAACGCACTCTTGCCAAGTAAAGGCAGAACGATGTCATGGCTCAGAACGCAAAGTAAGGATTCAAGGAAATTCAAATTCAAATAAGTACTGGAACCCAGACATCATGGGGCTGTATGGATGGGGCCAACTCCAAAACTCCTGGAGATAAGCGTACAATAACCATGAAAGGAGAAGCAGCCTGATTTTAAACATGCAGCATTATCTATGACCTGAAATTCATGTTATTTAAAGGGAGTTAGTACATGACCCAAGTTTGAGAAACACTGCAAGATTATTTCCTGTGACAGGGAACTCACTACCACTCAAGGCAGAATGTACTCTAACTAACAGATCTCAGGATCTGTTAGAGCAATGTTAAGTGTTTCCACTTCTGCACTCTGGCGTCACAAGGTAACTTTAATCCATCTTCCACAAAAGAGTCTGGTAAATAATTGAAACCAGGTAACATGACACATTAAGTCCTTTCTTTTATGCTAAGACCAATCGCTAACTTTTCGACTTCCACACTAGCAAAAGGAAGCTGTACAAGTCACCAGGTGTGCTGGTTTGAAGATGTTATGCACCCCAGAAAATGCCATGTTCTTTTAATCCATTCCTATGCATGCAGACCTACTGTGGGTGGGGCCTTTTCATTAGGTGGTTTCAACTGAGATATGACCCACCTAATTCAATCTTAACCCTTTACTTAACCCTTTATTTGAGTCCTTTATCAGGACAAAGGAGAGAATCACCCAGAGAGCTTGGAAAGAAAGCCCCCAGAGGAGCTGATAGAGGGAGCCAATGAAGGGAGAAGCTGAAAGCAATGAAACCCAGGGAAGAAGGACCAGCAGACACTGGTCATGTGACAGAGGTGTCCCAGATGCCAGCAGGCTGTCTTCAGGGAAGGCATTCTGTTGTTAATGCCTGAATTAGGACATTTTCACAATCTTAGAACTGTAAATTTGTAAACTAGCAAATGCCCATTGTAAAAGTCAACCCATTTCTGGTAACTTGCACTTCGGCAGCTTTAGCAAACTGAAACACTAGGTCTGTAAAGAAAATACCAAAAAGTTGTTCACATGCCACCCAACTTTGGTTTTCAAGAAGAATGAGGATGCTGACAGAAGTTGCCAGAAACCTCCACCCACTTCCCAAAGTCAGGGAGACAAGAACAAAGCAGCACCCGAGGTGGCTCCACCATTCAGCATGAAGACAGCCATAGACGGAAAAGGCGGAGACAGCTCCACTGGCCCCTCCAGGTTTTGCCTGCTGGAGGTGCTCTTCCCCATGCTGTCCTTTAGAAGCACACCTGTGTGCAGAGCTCTGAGGGGGCGCTCCATGCCACCTGCTAAGGTAAAACAGGCAGGTCTGTTCACAAGCTCGGCACAATGAAAAGAGCACTCTTCTGTAGTCAGAGACTGTACTCAGTTGCCTGATACCACCTGGCTCATGTGGTCTTGGTCATACATCACAACCTCTCCAACCCTCAGGTTCTTCACTGGCAAAACAGCAATATTGGTAACCACCCCATGAAGTTGCCGTGAGGATTAAACGATGGAATGCATGTAAAACTTTTATCAGTATCTGACACCTAGTAATTGCTCTGTAAAGGGCACTTTAAAAAATTTCAGGTCTTAAACTGAATGGCTTTACCTAATCTTTTTACTTGTATTCCTAAAAGCTTGAATAATTCCCTAATCTCTCTTAAATTAAGTTTCTAGTACTCGTTAAGGGACTCAGCTGTCACATTAATTTAGCCCCAGCCTCCATCTTTTCAATAGTCTCCCTCCTGCCTCAGGGAGCCTACTTTCCAGCCCCAGAAAAGACACATGCTATTCCCAAGCCAGGATCTGCTTCCTAAACCTATGCCTTTGCTCATGCCATCACAACTCAAAAATAACAAGGTAAATAACCCAATTAAAAAATGGGCAAAGGATCTGAAAAAACACTTCTCCAAAGAAGATACACAAATGATCAATAAGCACATTGTTAGCCACTAGGGAAAAGCAAATAAAAAACACGATGAGATGCCACTTCATAACTACTAGGACGGCTAGAATAAAAAAGACAAACAACAAGTGTTGGTGAGGATGTGAAGACATTGGAACCCTCCTACACTACCAGTGGCAATGTAAAATGGGGACACTGCTGTGGAAGTCTGACAGTTCCTCAAAAGGTTAACCATGGAGTTACCATATGATCCAGCAACTCCACTCCTAACTATGTACCCAAGAAAAATGAAAACACAGGTCCACACAAAAACCAGTATATACAAATGTTCACAGCAACACTATTCATAAAAGACAAAAAAGTGGAAACAACGCAAGTGTCCATCAACAGATGAATGGACAAACAGAATGAGATCTATCCATACAAGGCAAAATTATTCAGCCAAAAAAAAAATGAAGTCCTGATACACACTACATCATAAGTGGACCTGAAAACATGATGCTGAGTGAAAGAAGCCAAACAGAAAGGCCACATATATATGATTTCATTTATGTGAACTGTCCAGAATAGGCAAGTCCATAGAGACAGAAAGTAGATCAGTAGTTGCTAGGGGCTGGGGGAGGTGGCAATGGGGAGAAACTGCTAATGGGTTTCTTTCTGGGGTGATGAAAATGTTCTAAAATTGATTGTGATAATGGCTGTGCAACTCTGGGAATATACTAAAAACCCCTGAATTGCACATTTAAAATAAAAGGAAGAGGAGGGTGAAGCTGTCCAAATAAGTACCGGTCTTGACCCATATTTGGTTCACAAATCCTTGGCTAGGTCAAAGTTGTTGCTCACCCACAGAAAAATGAAAAGAAAAAGAAAAAAAATAAAAATCAAGACTTGTCTAGGAAGTTTTTCATAAAAGAAAACCAATTTAATTTAGAGATCTCTTTATTCTGACATTATGGCCTTCCCATTTTTATGATGCTAAAATGCTCGTTTTATGAAATGATGCTAAAAGATTGCAATTGCTGCTTTTAGTATCTATATTAGGCCTAACACAAAAGATGGCGATCCTACATTGGTGTCACCAATTACCTTATCGGTCAGAGCAAACCCAAAGTCTGGGAACCTCTGGTCTAAGTAACTCACATACCACTTCAATTAGCCCTAAGATATTTGGGGATTTGACAGTGGGAATCTCAGTTTCTGGGTGAAGAAAACAAATAATTCTAAAACCCATAAACTTTTACCTGAATGCAAAGAATGGCTACCTAAAACTTAGACCAACCTCCCCCCACCCCCACCCCAAATTCAGAAGACACAGAATAAAGATAATGACAGAAACAGCTCTGGAAAAAGAATGCTTTACATCTCTTGTTCTGACTCTTTTCTGAAGTATTAACTGCCCGCCAGAGCATTACGTGCTGAGGAACGCAGCGTGCCAAGCCCATCTTTATCATCTCGTCCCAGACTGTCAGCTGCAGGCTGCCTATGAGGAATCAGACCACAATCAGATTCATTCCACAATCTGGTCTCCAGTCACTGGCTGGCATACAGACCTGGTAATAGGCTTTCTTGATCTCTTTCTGGCTGGCATTTCGGGGCACTCCTAATATTTGGTAATAATCCTCTTTAGCCAAAGGGGTGCTCATGTGGAAGGAGGCAGTACAGGCAAAAGGGTAACTTTTCACTCCTAAAAAGGAAAAAAAGAAAAGAAAATCACTCAAGGAATGTGTCCAACAAGAATGATTTGTAAGTAAACTACCAACCAGAATGTACCTGTGAAGGAACAGATTACAGCTCTAGAATCTGTGGTCCTCCGAGTCCACTGCGAGCAAACATACTGCACAACTTCCAGCATGGCTGAGGCCCAGTATTCAATTAACATAAAGCATCGTCAGAGCACTGGGTGGGTGACTCTGCTGGATTACACTACCGGGGCAGCCACATTACAGCCCCGAAGGTCTAGCCCCAGATTAGGAGTGGCATCAGGGGAAGGTTACAAAGGACCCTGGTTCTCCCTCACACTCACTGAGCACCCAACAAGTGCTGGGCATTCTCATATACTTCTTACTTAATTCCCTAGGTCCTTTTCTGCCTTGCAACCTTGGGGATCTGCTAAGTCCTCAAAGTCTGGTCCCTGGACCAGCCACATTACCATCAGCTTGTTGGAAATGCATTTTCAGACCCCACTCCAGACCTCAATCAAAACTTTGGAGGTGGGCACCAGCAAGCTGTGTTTTAGGAAGCTCTCCAGGTATTGACTCTGATGCACACTCAAGTCTAAGAACCCCTCCCCTAAAAATTCACACAACACACATACAAACTGAGTACAACTTTAGGGAGCTGACAGACCCTGGGTTAAAAGGCCCTGTGCCACAGCCTCTGTTTACCCCAGAGTGGACAACTTGAAAGCAATCAAAGTTTGTGGCTACACGGCAGGAAGTCAAATGCATTGCCCTTCTTTCAGTCCTATTGCATCAGCAGCTCTGACGAAGGCCTAACACACCTCCTGGACTGACCTTTCTGCACGGAAGGAGAAAGCAAGTGTAGGCTGGCCTGTCGCCCAGTGAGGAAGCTGGGGAAGCTCCCGGCCACTTCAGGTCCTGCCCTCTAATCCTCAACTGGGGAATGACAACTGAAAGATGGGGAGGGAGGGACCAGGGAAAATGGGAGCCAAGTCAATGCAGACGGGAGAGTGAGGTCAAGAAAAGAGAATGAGGATCATTAGGAAACACTGGATTTCTACATCGAACATTCACCTGCAGACTAGCTTCATGTTCACCATTCATACATTCAACAAATACAATTGGCCATTTACCAAGAACTGTTCTCCACGTTGGGGATACTGCAGCAGCTCTGGAGCTTATATTTTTAAAGGACTGTTGGCACAGAGCTGATTAAGATACACACTGTATTAGGCCCTGAGGATACAAGAGGAATAGAAAGCATCACTGCCCCTGCCCTGGAGGAGTTTACTGTCTGCTGTGGGAGTGCAGGAGGCAGTGTGTAGACAGCTACTAGCGAGCACCCTGTACAGTGCTATGACAAGGACATATATGGGATAAGAATTCACAAAAGGGTCTCCTAGCCCAGGGTCTCTCAGCCTCAGCACTACTGACATTTGGGGCCAGATAATTCCTCATTGTGGGGGCTGTCCTGTGCAACACAGGATGTGTAGCAGCATCTCTGGTCACTACCCACTAGATGCCTGTAGCACCTGCCCCCCCAGTTGACAACTAAAACTGTCTTCAGACATTGCAAATGTCTCCTGAGGGGCAAAACTGTCCCTGGTTGGGAACCACTAACAACCTATCTAACACGTTCAGGGAAGATTCCCTAGGGCACCTGCTGTTAAGCTGTTAAGAACAGCTAGGCTAAGAAAGGGTCAGAATCCATCCAGAGTCATACCTGTTGTACTGGTGTAATTACTGTCAGCATCCCTTTACACTTTCAAAAGGG
>PVKY010008321.1:0-14148 GCA_004027775.1 Bradypus variegatus
AGTAGATGGGTCAGGAATTACATTGGAACTCAAGGAGAGGCTTTGAGGAATGAGGGAAAGAGAGTGCTCAAGGATGATTTTATCTTTGATTTTTGGCTTAAGTAACCGAATGTATTATGCTGGCCCTTAAAGAATGACTGGAATAGGTTGAGGGCATCAGAAAGAATCAAGAAATCTGTTTGGAGCATCTTAGGTTTTAGGTATCTTGAAAGGAGCTACCAGATAGTTAGATGGACTAGTCTGGAGCCCCCAGAACTGGTTAGGCTAATGTAAGAATTTAGTCCTCGGTACTCAGTTTTCTCAAGGTAGGTTGAGGAGGAGGAGGCAATGAAGAAGACCTAGGAAAAGCCAAGAAAAGCAGAAGAAAAACCAGGAGAATGGAATGTCATGGCATCCAAGAGAAGATGTTTCCGGGAGGAAGTAGCCAGTTGTAAGATGCTGATGAGTACCTATGTACTTGGCCTTTGAAGTGGGTGACAGGAAGGAGGGCATGGTGACTCAGTGCAGCAGTGAGGACTGACGGAAGATGGGGCAGGAGGTGAGGGAGTGGAAACAGCAGTGCAGGCTGCCCTGGGGAAGTTTCACTGTAAGGGAGCATATGGTGTGAGCCCCAGGAGGCAGCAGATGGTTTTATCCCCCTTTAATGTTGAGGAAACTGAGATCCAGAGGTTAAGGAACAGGGTTACACACAGTCATAAGTAGACCACCAGAATCAGAGCTCAGATCTTTCTAATTCCAAAGAAGCACTGAACATATTATAGGTAAGGAGTCTGAGGTGGAGCAAGGTGTACAGCAGTTTGTCCCCTGGCACTATCTCTGCTTGGCTGTGGGTACTGCTCCCAGCTAGGTTGCTCCCTGAGGAAAGTGAGACAATATGGAGCTTATTCCCTGGACAAGTGAGATTAACAAGAGAGCATTTACCCCTTTAAGCCTAGTTTCCCTTATAAAATAAGGGCAGAGTCCCTATCAGTCTCATGTCTGTATCTCCCATACTCAGCATACAAGGGTGCTTAATCAGTGCATATTGAGTAAGTGGCTAGATGATTTCCAAGGCCCCTTCTCAGTGAGGCCTGATTTTGTGTTTGTAGGTGAGTGACCTTCTGAACACTGAGATAATGTGTTGCTAAATTTCAAGACAGTGTTTCCTGTGGGCTAGGATAGTCAAGGGAATTTTGCTGGAGGCAGGGAACCTGGATTAGATCTTTGAAGGAAGAGCAGGATTTGAGCAAGCAGAAAATTGTGTGTGTGGCAGGGAGAAGCATTGCGGTGTAAAGCAGGAACTACAGCAAAAGCAGTAAAAGGATGAACAGACTCTCCTACCTTGGAAACCAGGCCATTTCCTGTGTAGGAACCACAGGGGGAGATTGCTGGGAAGAAAGCTCTTTCAGGACCAGCATGCCCTGTGATTTGCTGTGGTGTAAGCGCTAGTTCTCAACAGGGAGCAGCTTGGCTCCCTCAGGGACATTTGGCTGTGTTTGGAGACATTTTGGGTTGTCACAACCGAAGGGGACAATGCTACTGCATCTAGTGGGTAGAGCTCAGGGATGCTGCTAAACCCCACAATGCACAGGACAGCCCCCACAATAAAGAATTAGTTCACCTACTATCACTAGTGCCAACGTTGAGAAATCCTGGTGTAGAGGAGAGAGTGTAGCCTTAGGGTCTGCTTGACTTAGGTTTGATTTCCATATGCTCCTCTTCAGCTCCACGTGGAAGCAGGGATGTGTGGGTGCTGCTAGAAGCAGCAGAGAGAACCATCCAGGAGACTAGGCACAGTTAGGGAGAAAGGAGGAGGGCTTGGATGGTGACAGAGGTCATGAGATATGATCATATTTGGGATATGTTTTGAAGATAGAGCTGACTAGTATTTGTTAGTTGCATATGGGCTGAGGGAAAGAGGAATTAAGAATGAGAACAAGGCTTCTGGCCTGGATAACTAGGTAAATTTGGGGGGCATTTGCTGAGGTGGGAAGTAGGAAGAGGAGCACTTTTAGATGCAGGGTAGGTGTGAAAACAAGTTCAGTGTTCGACATACTGAATGTGAGATGCCTGATAGACCAAGCAAAGAAAACCGGTAAGGAATTAAATATTACAGAGGTCATGGGGGGGCTCAGAGCTCAGGGTATACCTTTGAGAGAGGTCACCTTACAGAAGGCATTTAAAGCGATGGGACTGCGCTAAGTCACGTAGGACACTTCACTGGCTACAGTGCCCCCTTTTCATAACAGATATTTTGTAATAACCCCCTTTATTATCCTGAAATGAAATTTATGGCTAATAACAATTACCTACATACAATTTTTTTTAAAACCAACTATGCCTTAACTATAATAAAAAAGAAATAAATGGAAAGTAATTGATAATAAAGTAAAATGTGTATCAATATGTAAATTCTTAGGCCCAGCAGTACTAGGAGTGCCCGTGAAGCCATCAGACGCTTTCAGCTACATGTGGCACCACCAGGAGTGTGGCAGCCACAAGTGCTGCGAGATGCTGCTGTGAGTGCCATTGCCGTGGACAAGGTGGTTTCTCACTGATGGAAACTGTTGATACAGTTTTGACAAAAACAGTTCAGTCTCCCTTCATTGTACATGGAGGTTACATTCTTGGGAATTCTAGTTGATAGTAAAGCCATGCAAAACTGCTCTGTGTTTTATAGAAAACAATTAGGTTCTAGATTCAGGTGACTCTAAGCCAGTGTTTAATCCACATGCACGTCAAGGCCATGCTAGATGCAGAGCAGTTTTTTGTTGGTTGGGACTGCCCTGTTTGTATGTCTGCTCACTAATTGCCAGGAGCATCCCCACAAAGCACCACCGAAACTTTTCAAAGCTCCCCTGAGGAGAACCACTGCTCTAGGGGGTCTTTGGGGTAAAGTATTGTGCCACCTGCTACAGGTTGTCTTGGGGGAGGGAAAGTGATAGCACACGTTCCAGAGCGCAGGAGAGTGTGGTTACTCCCTTCAGAAGGGTTTGGGATGGAGATGACTGCCTGATCAGATGGCTCTGGGAAGGCTTCGGGAAGGAGTGACATTCCAGCAGAGTGGGAGGGAGTCAGAGGAGGAGCTGGGGGCGAGGGGACAGGCAGGTGAAGCAGTGGGTGTTCTCTGAGCACACGTCAAGGTTGGCCGCATTGATGGCAGGCAGGAAGTGGCTTAGTCTGTCAAGATCCTAGGGCAGGTGCCACCTCAAAGGGAGTAGCGGTTAGGGCCAAGTCAATGTAGTTATTGGCCTCTTGGTTCGTTTATACCTCTTTAAGAACCAGATCGTTCCCCTGAAAGTCAGCATGATGTGCATGGCCTCTTGCATTGAGTCATCAAACCATTATGGAGAATTTGCAGTGTGCCAGGTCTGTGTAAGGCCAACCAGTGGTGCCCCGGTCCTCCAGGAGCTCACAGCTTCCCAAGGGACACAGACATTGCTCAAATTATCCCGAGTCCTGTGAAGGAAAACTAGGGGAACCGTGAGAGCAGCTTGTGTCCCAGGAAGCCAAAGGGGTGCCCCAAGGGAGAAACATTTGAGCGGCAGATAAGTAAAATTAACTGAGAAAGGAATGAAGGGCAGGCAGAGCCTTCAGTTCCTTCTGGCAGCAGGAAGGAGCCTCTTGTATTTGGGGAACCAAAAGGTGGCCATTGGGAGCAGGGCACAGAGAGCCACTGGCACTGAAGCTAGAGAGACTGGCAGGGGCTGCACCAGGGCCTGGTAGCCACAGGCTGGGCCTTGGGCTTTATCACAAGGGTGTTGGAAGCCATGGTAGGATTTTAAGTCGGGGTCAGGTGTGATCAGACATAGGTGGTTTTTTTTTGTTTTTTTCTTTGGGGGGGGTTGTTTAATTCCGTTTTATTGAGATATATTCACATACCATACTGTCATTCATGGTGTACAGTCAGCTGTTCACAGCACCATCTTGCAGTTGTGCATTCATCACCCCAATCTATTTTTGAACATTTTCCTTATACCAGGAAGAATCAGAATCGGAATAAAAAATAAAAAAAAAAGAACACCCAAATCACCACCACCCCCATCCCACCCTATTTTTCATTTAGGTTTTGTCCCCATTTTTCTGCTCATCCATCCATACACTGGATAAAGAGAGTGTGATCCACAGGGTTTTCACAGTCACATCAGCCATAGGTTTTTAAAGATCACTTTGGTGGCAGTTTATGGAGAGCAGTGTGAGGGGACGAGTGGCTGTGGCAAGGAGCCCTCAGCTCCTTGATGTTCTATCTGTCCTTTGTTTCCCTCCCTGGGGACTGAGATGGGGCAGAAGAGGCGGGCCGCAGGGCACCAGAGTTGAGCAGCCATCACTGGCCTCTGGCTGCAGAAGGCATCACCTCTGCATGGAGTCACCAGAACTGCCTTTTCATTTTTCTAGCATCAGACCTGGGACCTGTGAGCCCAGCCTCCAGTTAACCATGGAGAGGGTTGACTCGGGCCACCAGCCTCTTGGGTGAGGACTCTGCCTGGGGCTCCATGGACCACTCCGAGTCATGGAGTCAGAGAGAACTCCGTTAACCAGGAGAATGTTCTTATCGAAAGTCGTGATCCAGCTCAACTAGCTCCTCCTGGGAGCTGCCTTCAAGAGAGACGCCTACACCCACTGATCCAGGAAGCTAAAGTACCACAGCTTCCACGGATGGGGAGGTGGGCCCTCGACGTGGCCTTTGTGTGGAAGGCGCTCTTGACTCTGGGACTGGTCCTTCTCTACTACTGCTTCTCTATTGGCATCACCTTCTACAACAAATGGCTGACAAAGGTAACCCGGTGGCCTTGCCAGTGCAGGGGGCTGGGAAGCAGGTGGCTGGAGCCAGGGCTGAGGTCCCTAATATTTAACAACAGGAAGGCACAGGCTTCAACCAAATTGGAAGCCAGCCATACCTGGTGGTGGAACAGGGCCCTAGAAGGAAACCAGCCACGCCAGGCATTTCTTTTAAATGTTTGTATCATGGGGATATCAGTCAGGGACAGGGGAAGTGGGGATGAGGGGATGAGGGATGGGCTGGGGGAATAGGAGGCCCAAGCCAGCAGGAACTATATACCAACTCATAGAGAATTTCAATATCGTAATAATTGCCACAGCCGTATCAGTCCACACTGGCTCACTGTTACTCCAGAGGCTAAGCCAGGGAAGGTGGGGTGGGAGGAGGCCTGGAGAAGGCAGCCAGGCAGGCAGGTTGAAGTGGCAGAGACAACACCATCCTGGGAGCAAGCCCCAGGTCTGCCCCCTACTCTCTTGGGACCTCCAAAATTGGAACTAGTAATACCATTCCAAATCATTGTAATGGAGACACCTGAAAGCGCCCCCTCCCATACACTGTGTAGCACGCACAAACCCCCAAATAGCACCACTGCCATACCAGGTAGAGGTGAGGGGGCAGAAGGAAGCAGATGTGGGCAGCTCTTTCAACTATGCCTGGGTGCCATGTGCTTCTGGTCCCTACAGAGCTTCCATTTCCCCCTCTTCATGACCATGCTGCACCTGGCCGTGATCTTCCTGTTCTCCGCCTTGTCCAGGGCACTGGTTCAGTGCTCCAGCCACAGGGCCCGCGTGGTGCTGAGCTGGACCGACTACCTCAGAAGAGTAGCTCCCACAGGTACATGCCCGGTTGCGGGGGCATGGGAGGGCCAGGGCCCGAGGGGATTGCTGGGAGAACCGTAGCGAAGGACAAAAGGAAGCCTTCATGGCCTTAAGCATAGGCTCCTCCTCCTTCTTCCCAGCCCTGCCTGCTCTCCCTGACAGCACTAATGCCTTTTATGTCTTCCTCATCTTCCCGACCCCCCCCACACCCAGTCAACCAGCCCCCGATGGAGCAGTGGCCTTGTAGTTCCCTCACCCTTCAACAGCTATCATGAGCCAGTACTATGACCCAGACATACAGCAGTGAACAAAGCAAGGCTGCTGCCCTGGTGCTGTAGCAGGGGAAGTGTTACGGGGGCACAGAGGCGAGGAGTGTCACCCAGGCTTGGGGCAGGTGTTGTCTAGCCTAAAGCATGAGCAGGACTGGCTGGTCCTGGGAAGAGGAAGGGCATATGTGTACCAGGGAGAAGTGTGGCACATGGGGAGGTATGAAAAGGAACTGAGAGTGTCTCAATACATGGAGGGCTCAGTGCTGGTGAGAGGAAGTGAAAGAAAAGGGTTGAGAGGGCTGGCAGGAGTCAGACCCTGAAGGGCTGGGCCTTAGGGGCTGCAAGAGGAGCTTGTGTTTTCTGCCTCTGATAGGATCAGATCAATACCCCTCAGCAAGGAGCAGAACATCATAGGCCTCAGCTGATCAGAATGGCCTCCAACCCTAATGCTGGAGCAAAGATCCCCCACCTTTTGACCAGAAGTTAACCTTATAGGTGCTGGGTGAAAAGGAGGGTCTGAGGGCCCCAGAGAAAGTGTGGGGGGGTTAGGGAGGAGGGAGCACTTAGGTGCCTCATGGACATGTTCTTAACAACCGGCACAGCTGTGTGTTTTCAGTGCTCACACTGCCCCAGGGGGTGCTCTTGTCTCCACAGCATTGGCAACAGCACTTGACGTGGGCTTGTCCAACTGGAGCTTCCTGTACATCACTGTCTCGCTGTGAGTACCAGTACCGGCCACACCCCACCACCTCCCTGCAGGCTCAAGCTCTCTCTGTCCAGCTGGCTGTCTGCGCACCTGGCCGATGGGCCAGCCACTCCACCTCTCTCTGGGACCAGCCCTTGTTCTGTCAGCTCCTCTCTGGCACCCAGCAGCTCTCCAGGAAGTCGCCAGCCTCTTCCGTAAGCCCAGTGCAGAGGGATGCTATGGCCGCCTGCGCGGCAGCATGGGGCAGCCAGGGACTCAAACGAGAATGATTGCAGTCCTAGCAGGGGGCAGAAAAGCAGCCGGAGCAACAGAGAAAAGAAACTGACTGGTGTGCAGTGCACACAGCCGTGCCAGAACTTAGTTTGGGCACAGAGGGGGGCACATATAATAGTTATTTCTTATCTCAGATTTTTTGCTTGAGAGAGCAAAATCCCTGCCTTCTCTTTTTCTCCTCTCCTCTCCTTTCTCCCTTACCCTGGTCTCTGCTGAGGGTAGATAAATAATAGGACTCGGTGAGCTCAATGTAAGATCTACAGCTTTTCTCAAACTTGGTGATAATCACAGGTCCCTTAGTTGGAGATATGCTCCCATGAAAGGTCACTTATCAATCCAGACTACTCAGGCTGGCTTCTTTCAGTCTTTTGTCCCCAGGTTGCCTTGCTGCCCTGAACAGAGCTGGTTGCCCGCAAAGAAGTCAGGGGTTCTACCCACCCACTCCTTTTCCAGCCCACTTACATGTGCTCTGGGCTCCTTTCTTGGTGGTGGGTTTTGAGCCCCAGGATCCAGCAGTGCATGATGGGTAATTTTCGCTTCCAGGTACACAATGACCAAATCCTCAGCTGTCCTCTTCATCTTGATCTTCTCTCTGATCTTCAAGCTGGAGGAGCTGGTGAGCCCCCAGCTTCCCTTTGGCCCCTCCTATCCCCACTGATGCTAAAACTCAAAAAGGGAGTCAGCATGGCTTGTCATGCTGTGTGTCATGTCATGTCACACTGTATGACAGAGGAGAGAGATCTACACAGGTGGCAGTAATTCCTTTCTCTAACAAAGGACTTAGACACAGGGGCAGCATATAGAATATTTAGAAGCTGGTATAGCAGGGTAATGACCAAGGGAGAAAGTCCTCAAGGGTGACTTCACCTTTTGTTTGCTAGGTCTGGGGGCGGGGGTGGAGCCACTTGGAGGCCAGGTTAGACCAAGGAAAGCATTTCAGTGTTTTGCAACAGATCAAGATGGCAGGTATCTGCTGAATGTCAGCCCTGATATATCTATGGGCAAGAGGCTGCCCAGGAACCCTGCGGCAGGGGTTGGGGTGGAGGGTTTCTTACCCAGGGACAGCCACGATGACGGCTGACTCCCAGGCTCCTGGTCGAAGGAGCTCTTGGCTCTCGAGATCCCCAGTTCAGTTGCAACTGCCCCCTATCCTGACAGCGAGCAGCCCTGGTCCTGGTGGTCCTCCTCATTGCCGGGGGCCTCTTCATGTTCACCTATAAGTCCACACAGTTCAACGTGGAAGGCTTCGCCTTGGTGCTGGGCGCCTCGTTCATTGGTGGCATTCGCTGGACCCTCACCCAGATGCTCCTGCAGAAGGCTGAACTTGGTGAGCACAGGCCACTTGTCCCCCAGAGAGAGGGCCCCGGGCTCCAGGCAGGGTGGAGGCCGTCCAGGGGCTGCAGGAAGAGACGCAAGCACCGGGCTGGCCGGAGCTGACGGCTCACCCTCCCTCATCCTGCAGGGCTCCAGAATCCCATCGACACCATGTTCCACCTACAGCCACTCATGTTCCTGGGGCTCTTCCCTCTCTTTGCCATATTTGAAGGTATGTTGGTCATCCACCTTAGGGCACCTGAGGACAGCAGAGTACAGGTTGCTCCCCTGAGCCCAGCAGTGTGGTGGCTGCAGAGGTCACAGAGGTCAAAGATGCAGTCATTCGGCAGCACACAGTTTGGGATTTGGGCAGACACTTCAATAACGTGGCTAGAACCTAGCGTGATAAATAGACATAGAAAGCACATATAAAATACAGCAGACGGTGAATGTCCAAAGAGCCCAGAAGATGCAAAGACTCTTCTCATCAGCTTAAATGTCCTAACTCATTTGATCCTCACAGCAACCCTCTGGGGCAGTACTGTTATTATTCCCATTTTAGGGGAAAGAACTAAGGCATAGGGGAGTAAACCTAACTTGCCCAAGGTCCTGTGACCCCGAAGTGAGCTGGAATTTGGGTCCAGTAGCCTGGCTCCAGGCCCTCAGCCCTCCTCTTAACCTACTGTGCTGTACTGCCTTTACAAGGAGGATCTGGGTTGGGAATTGTTAAGACGAGTCAAAACAGTTTCCTGTGCAGTGCATTTTGGAGGATGAAAGGGATTTCGACAGGCCGATGGGGCCATGGTGTCTGAGAATTGGGCACAGTAGGTTCAGACATGTCAAGGCATGGGCCAGGAGAGTGTGTGTTTTGGGGAGCACAGGTGATTGAGGACTGGCTGAGGGTGTGTTTCCAGGGATGGGGCCCGGGGTACAGGGGGTTGAGGGTGAGCAGTTGTTTACCACCACTGCCAGGTTCCTAGAGAAGAGGTGAGGGGTGAGGGTGGTGGGTTCTCCAGGCCGAAGGGGGCAGTCCCCACCTCCTACCCTCAGATGTGTTGGGGTTACTCTTTGTCCCATGACTGTCCCTAGGGTCATCATAGAGAATCCAGTCCCACATCCACTTAAGTTTCAAGCAGTGAAGCATCTCAAACCTCCCTGAGAAAATTATTCCGCAGCCTCGTTGTCCAGGAAAATTCTGTTCTGCAGCCTCATTTTTTTCCTTTGTAAAATCTCTCCCCATCCCTTCATTATATCCCTGTATCAAGCGGCGCACTCTCCCTGCCTCCTGCATGTTTACGCCATTCCCCATCTCTGCAAACCCACATCCAAAAGCCCGTTAGTCGTCACTTAGCAGAGCTGCATGGATTTAGCTCCTTTAATCTTCTGATAAATTAATCCCCCAAGCACCTTCATTACTTATGTTGCTCTAACTCGAATTCCCTTCTATTTTCTGAGGCCTTTGCAGCATTGCGGAGCACAGCCTGGAACAAGGTGTCCTACATTGGGAGCCTGTGTGCCCGGGGGGCTGCCACTGCATTTCTTTGGTGCTTCCCTCCAAAAATCTCCAAGTACTCTCCCAGCCTTGGGCTACCCGGCATGCTTCCCTTGTGCCTAGCTCAGGGCTCACCTTCACACCTCCCTCATACACCGGGGAGACTTTCCTATTGGAGGGGATCCGAGGAGTCCCCTCACGTGGATGGTGTGGGAGGGCATGTGGATCTTCTGGAAGTCTAAGCAGAATTTGGCGTGTGTGTGCATGTGTGTTCCTAGACGGAGGGGACTGTGGCTTTTATCATATGTTTATGTGTGCTGTGTAGTGGTTTTGTTTTTGTTTTGTTTTGTTTTGTTTCGAGAAGTGTTCTTCAAATTATACTACCATTTGAGAAACACTGTCTAGTCCCAAACTGTTTGATAGCACAGCCTATGCTAAACCAGAGGAGGCTGATTGGGATTGAGTTTTGTCTGAAATTTAGCCCCTGGAGCTCCCTCAGTGGCCACCCCCATCCCTCTCCAGCCTGCTGGATGTCACAGTTGGCAGAGGCCATGTGAAGTCACTGTCTCCTCTCCCACCTTCCCAGAGAGCAGTAGGCACATACTGTCCAGGGGAGCTGGGAGCTTCCATGGCTCTTCTCTGAGGTGTCACCCCCGTCTGCTTTAGCCCAGAGGCTGGAATGAGCCTTCCCAGCACCCCCTAACGGGATCACTCACTGGCTTGTACTGCCCCAAGGCTCTCTGGCTGCCGTCACTGCTTCCCCGGTGCCCCAAGGCTCAGGACATCTGTGTGGGATTACTTTATACCTCCCAACCAGTTTCTCAGGGCTTCAGACAGTCACAGGTCCTCAGCAAGGACCATGGGGGAGGCAGGGGTGCACCTCCCGGGCCGGTGAGGCCTCCAGGCGGGCACTCCCAGGACCTGGCCTCCTGTGTTCTCTCCCTGTTTCTTTCAGGTCTCCATTTGTCCACATCTGAGAAAATCTTCCGTTTCCAGGACCCAGGGCTGCTTCTGCGGGTACTCGGGAGCCTCTTCCTGGGTGGGATTCTCGCCTTTGGTTTGGGCTTCTCCGAGTTCCTCCTAGTCTCCAGAACCTCCAGCCTCACTCTCTCCATTGCCGGCATTTTTAAGGTATGGAATTAGCAGTGATGCCAGGGCTGTCTCAGGGGAGCCCCCTAAGAGAGCTTCCACCCCAGCTCCTGCACCCCAGGGCCCCACGGAGAAGAGACTGCAGTGATTAGTCAGGTGCCAGGCCCTGGGCTGTCACCTACCTGTCCGTTGCAGCAGCCCCGTGAGGTGGGAATGTTCACCCCCATTGCTCAAAGGAGGCCTCCAACTGAAAGAGCTGCTCCCCAGGGATACACAGCTAGGAAGTAGCCGTACTGGGAGTCAGAGCTGGGCCTGGGATGCGTTTGCATTTACCTAGAAGGCCCACTGATCATTTGGCAGTGGCCTGGAGCACTAGGTTGTAAAACCTCCATCCTGACTCAGAAGAGCCCCATGATTGATCGGCAGTGTCTGCCAGTGTGGGCACAGCAACAGGTAGTTGTGGCACGAGTGCCATGTGTTTGCCAGTCTTGCCTTCACTGCTGCCAACCTGTATGCCCCCTCCTCTTCCCCTCTCCCTCTACCTCTCCTCCCTCCTTGCTTCCTCTTCTTTCCTCCCTGCCATCTCTCCCACTTCCCTTCTCAGGGCCATGGAGGGAATTTTTTCTTTGACCAGACAAATGCCAGGACTGTAGCAATGTTGCCTAAGGCCAGAAATGCAGGTGTCCCAAGGGTCTCCTGGCTGCCAGCCAAGCGATTAAGGCACATGCTGTGGTTTGTGGAATGAATTGTCCCACCTGTCTCTATTTACAAAGACCCACATAGCCATTGTGTGCAGAGCCAGGGGTCATCTGCAATCTGGCCTGGAAGTTGCCTCATGGAAGGGTCTGGACGAGACACCCTGCACTTCCAGCCCTGGATCCAGTTTTCTTGTCTTACACCTGACTGAAGCACCTTTTTTGTTGCATCCCAGTAACCCAAAGAGAGGCTGGCAGGGATTCTGTGTGCACAGAACCCTTCACATTTGCCTCTTTGCCCTGTAGGCCAGCCTGCCCTGCCTGGGCCCTGGAGTTTGGGCAGGTTTGGCTCTGTCCTCTGAGTGTACCCAGTGCCCCTGTCCCCCATCCTCCTTGGGGGCACCTCCTGCTGATCACTCCCCCTTCCTGCTTCTCTGCCCCCAGGAAGTCTGCACTCTGCTGTTGGCAGCTCATCTGCTGGGTGACCAGATCAGCCTTCTCAACTGGCTGGGCTTTGCCCTCTGTCTCTCAGGGATATCCCTGCACGTCGCCCTCAAAGCCCTGCACCCCAGAGGTAACCCAGGGCCCCTTTCAGAGGCCTCAGCTTTCTGACAACTTTCTCCCTGTGACTGGATTTCCCTTCACCCCAGCCCAGCCAAGAAGAGGCAGGTGCTCTCAGCTTCCCCATAGCAGCCCCAGCCTGGGGCTGTCTACACAGCGCAGCCACCTTTGTGTTGACTGTTCCTCTAATTCAGGAAGAAATGCCTTGTGGTTCTCCTGCCACCCCTCTGGGGAGACCTGGGATTATCTCCTAAGGTGGGGGGGGCAGCTGGTGACTCAGTGTACACTTAAATCAGGGCAAACCAAGAAAACTATTGGGTCTCTAACTTAGGTCTCTCTTTATCCCAAGGTGATGGCGACCCTAAACCTTTGAAGGGGCTGGGCTCCCACCCTGACCTGGAGCTGCTGCTCCGGAGCAGCCAGCAGGAGGAAGATGACAATGAGGAGGAACAGTACTTTGTGGCCCAGGGGCAGCAGTGACCAGCCAAGGGTTAGCAGCTTGGATGCAGACTGCTGCCCCCCGTACTGCTGCTTCACGCTTGGCTGAGCGGCTCAGGTGGGCCTGGGTCACTCTTTGCAACAGGTGGAGAGTAGGGGCACTGGGAGTTGCCCGGGTGGGCCTCAGGGCATTGCGTAGGCACGTGGTGGAGCTGTGAGACAGGGCATGTGGCTCCTACCCTCCCTTTCAGAGCCTGGTCAAATGAGGGTGAGCCCCAGGCCACATGACCCCAGTTCTGGCCCAATCTGGGACCAAGCTGTGCTGTAGCCGCAGCTGGAGACTGCCTGACTCTGATAGCCACGATTGGAATCGCAAAGGCGTAATGGGTTTCTAAGCGGACTAGGTTTGGACTGCAGAGCACTTGGGAAAGAAAGATGGAGAGGCTGGGGCCTTGTCACCTATAAAGTGTCTTTGCTTAGAAAGCAGATTTATTTATAGTTGGAAATAAATGCTTTATGGTCCAGTGGCTACTTCTTGTTGCCTGAGACATTCTTACTCAGCCCAGGGGGAAGGGAGAGAGGACACCTGGGCCTGGCCGCCTCCTTTCTTTTCCTGCCTGGGGCTTCTTCAGATGCCTGATCATACTCCCGGGCTCCTGCATCACTTCCGCTCCTGTTTGAGCCCCCACTGCTCCCCTGGGGGACCCACCACATCTGCAGGCAGAAATAAAATGAATATTTACTGAGTACCATATGTGCTTTCACAACCTGGATTTGAATCCTGTCTCTCACGCAGTGTTCCACGGTTTCTTCACCTGTGAATTGGGAGAGTCATTCTGAAGGTTAAATGAGTCAATACTCAAAACATTAAATGTTGTATGTTTTTTTTTTAATAATACAATTTTATTGAAATAATCACATAACATACAGTCATTCAAGCATACAATCAGTTGTTCACCGTACCATCATATAGTTGTGCATTTATCATCACAGTCAATCTTTGAACATTTTCATTACTCCAAAAAATAAAATTAAAATTAAAATAGAAAAGAACATTCAAAATTTTCCATTCCCTTCCTCCCCCCATTGTACATTTACTTTTTGTTTTTTTTTTTAAATAAAAAAATTTTCATTAATGAATAATTCAAGTGACATAATTTTGCCATTACAATCAGTTGCCCCTGGGTACCCTCATAGAGCTGTGCATTCATCACCACACTTCATTTCTGTTCGATTTTTAGAAACTTTTCATTGCTCCAGACAAGAAATAAAGTGAAAGATGCAAAAAGAAAAAAAGAAAAGGAAACTCGAATCATCCCCTATTCCCATCCAACCCCCTCAATTGTTGACTCATAGTGTTGGTATAGTACATTTGTTACTGTCCATGAAAAAATGCTGAAATACTACTAACTGCAGTATACAGTCTGCAATAGGTATATGTTTCCTCCCTATATACCCCTCTATTATTAACTTCCAATTGTATTGTCATACATTTTTTCTGGTTCATGGAAGCAATTTCCAATATTTGCACAGTTAATCATGGACACCGCCCACCACAGGATTCAGTTTTATACATTCCCATCTTTCGATCTCCAGCCTTCCCTCTGGTGACATATATGACCCTGAGCTTCCCCCTTCCACCTCATTTACATGCCATTCGGCACTGTTAGTCATTCTCACATCTTGCTACTGACACGTCTGTTCATTTCCAAACATCCAAGTTCATTCTAGTTG
>PVKY010008322.1:0-14151 GCA_004027775.1 Bradypus variegatus
TTCAAACATTTTCAACATTATTGTATTTTTTCAATGTCTGATGTCACTATTGTAATTGTTTTGGGGAGCCACAAATGATGTGGCTGTGTGTTTTGACTGCTCCACCAAAAAGCCATCCCCCATCTCCCGCCCCTCGAGCCTCCCTATTCCCTGAGATACAACAATATTGAGATTAAGCCAGTTGATGACCCTACTGTGGCCTCTAAGTGCTCACGTGAAAGGAAGAGTTGCGGGTCACTCGCTTTAAATCAAAAGCTAGAAATGATTAAACTTAGTGAGGATGCCACGTTGACAGTCAAGATAAGCCAAAAGCTGGGCCTTTTGTGTCAAACAGTCAGCCAAGTAGTGAATGCAAAAGAAAACTTCTTGAAGGAAATTAAAAGTGCTACTCCAGTGAACACATGAATGATAAGAAAGTGAAACAGCCTTATTGCTGACATGGAGAATGTTTTAGCAGTACAGATAGAAGATCAAACCAGCCACAACATTCCCTTAGGTCAAAGCCTAATCCAGAGCAAGACTAGGACTCTCTTCAATTCCATGAAGGCTGAGGGAAGTGAGGAAGCTGCAGAAGAAAAGTCTGAAGCTAGGAGAGTTCATGAAGTTTAAGAAAAGAAGCCACCTCTATAACATAAATGTGCAAGGTAGGGCAGCAAGTGTTGATAAAGAAGCTGCAGCAGATTATCCAGAGCATATACAGCTAAGGTAATGGATGAAGGTGACTACACTAAATAACAGATTTTCAGTGCAGATGAAACAGCCTTCTACTGGGAGAAGATACCATCTAGGACCATCACAGCTAGAGAGAAGTCAGTGACTGGCTTCAAAGCTTCAAAGGACAGGCTGACTCTCTCGGTAGGGGCTAATGCAGCTGGTGACTTAAAACTGAAGCCAATACTCACTTACCATTCCAAAAATCCTATGGCCCTTAACAATTGTGCTAAATCTACTCTGTCTGTGCTCTATAAATGACAGCACATCAGTTCACAACACGGTTTACTGAATATTTTAAGCCCACTCTTGAGACCTACTACTCAGAAAAAAAAAGATTTCTTTCAAAATATAACTGCTCAGTGACATGCATATGATCACTCAAAAGCTCTGAAGGAGATGTACAATGAGATGCACGTTGTTTTCATGCCTGCTAATACAACATCCATTCTGTAGCCCATGGATCAAGGAATCATTTTGACTTTCAAGACTTTATATTTAAGAAATATCTTTTGAAGGCTGTAGCTGCCATAGATAGTGATTCCTATGATGTATCTGGGCAAAGTCAATTGAAAACCTTCTGGAAACAATTCACCATGCTAGATGCCATTATGAATATTTGTGATTCATGGAAGGAGGTCAAAATATCAACATTAACAGGAGTTTGGAAGAACTTGATTCCAATCTTTATGGGTGATTTGAAGGGTTCAAGACTTCAGTGAAGGAAGTAACTGCAGATGTGGTGGAACAGCAAGAGAACTAGTGTTAGAAGTGGAATCTGAAGATGTGACTGAATTGCTGCAATCTCATGATAAAATTTTAATGTATGAGGAGTTACTTCTTATAGATTAGCAAAGAAAGTGGTTTCTTGAGATGGAATCCACTCCTGACGAAGAGGCTGTGAACACTATTGAAATAACAAAGAGTTTACATATTACATAAATTTAATTAATAAATCAGCAGCAGGGTTTAAGAAGACTGACTCTAATTTTGAAAGGTCTACCATGGATAAAATGCTATCAAAGAGCATTGTATGCTATAGAGAAATATTTTGTGAAAGGAAGTCAATTGATGTGGTAAATTTCATTATTGTCTTATTTTAAGAAACTGCCACACCCACCCCAACCTTCAGCAACCCCCACCCGGATGAGCCACCAACATGGAGGTGAGACCCTCCACCAGCAAGATTATACCTCGCTGAATGCTTGGATGATGGCTAGCATTTTTTAGCAATAAAGTATTTTTAAATTAAGGCATGTACCCTGGTTTTTTAGACATAACACTACTGCACCCTTAATAGACTACTGTATAGTATAAGATAACTTCTACATACAGTGGGAAACAAAACAATCCATGTAACTCACTTTATTGTGGCATTTGTTTATTGCAGTGGTCTAGAACCAAACCCACAGTATCGCCGAGCTACACGTGAACAACAACAACAAAAATCCTCTAATTTCACCTCACTGGCTTCAAACCTAAGCTTTAACAGCATCTATTTTCTGACTAATTAATGTCACCTCTCAGAGCTAGTGATTGGGGTAAAGACAGACAGACCACACTGAGGACGACGGGGCCCCTGTGGGGTCCCAGAGAACGCACGCACATGCCGGGCCCTCAGCTCCCCTCTCCTCAGAGCCACCTGGCCGCTGTTCTGGTCACCAAAGCTTTGTGGAATGCAGGTATATCGTATAGGGAGCACTGCAGATTACCAAAGCCGGTTCCATCAGCTTCCCAATCCCCCACCACCATCACCACCACCTTCTGTAGGGTATGGGGGGGGCGAGTGGTCTGTGATTCAGGACGCATGCCCACTGTGAGCTAAATGCCCCGCTCATCTCCATGTACAATCTGAGGATCAGGATGTGTGAACGGTCCTCAAAACATGGGCACATCTAAGCAAAACTAAAACCCTTCTCACAATCATATTTCCAATGAAAATCCCTCAAAGATACTTTAATGTACACAAAATAAAAGTAAATTATTACTATCACAGACATCTAGCTTTGTTTGACCTGGGAAACTAACCCAAACATAAAAGACCCATCTCCCTAAGTGAGGACAGGCAGGGGGGGGCTCCCCAGCCAAGGGACCTACCACGGGCACACAAGACAATGACGCGCTTTGAAGGACTGCACAGCACCCAAGGGCCTGAGCAGTAACCACACAAACTCCAGACAAACAGAGCCATGGAGCTGCCTCAGTTTATCCAAGGCTGTCTCTTACATATGACCATTCCAATATTAAAACAACACACAGAAGCCTGGCGAAGGCCAATGGGAGTCTGGGAGGGGCCAAACAAATACATTATGGAACAGGGTAAAAATGTGCAAATACTTGCAGGGTCACAATGAGCTGAGGACACAGCGAGAGTGAAGAGGGAGGCGTGGGACAGCCTGGGTGACAGGCAGCTGCAGGACGGGGAGTGCAACACACGCAGGCCCATCTGCCATCACCTCCCAAAGAGATTAACCCAAAAACAAGGGACTGGTTTGCAAATACTCAAATTAGAACTTGACGGTTGGATTTGTCCAATCAGCCTCCTTATGTGTTTTTACAGATGTTGACTTCTCTGCATCTATGCCGCTGCTTCTTCAATTAAAGTATTTCTCAAAACCTTGGGGACAGAATAATGAGGTTCTTAACCTTTACACACTCAAGAGAAGCAGCCACAATGTCAAATCAGGACAGAGGTGGAGACAGAGCCAGTTTTCTGTCCTGTCGTCCTGTGTGCTTGGCACAACCAGCATATGCTTCCCGTTTCCAAAACTGAGAAGACAGGAGGGGCTTTCACCTGCACACGTGCTGCTGCCGAGGGCCCCCAGAAGCCTGCCGCCTGCATGAGGCCTGGGGCCTCAGAATCAGACATGGAGAAACAGGGCTTTGTCCCCAGGCCATCAAGACGCTGACGCAGCCACTTCCTCCTGAGTCTCCCATTGTCCTCACTAAGACGAAACCGTAAGGACGTGGAAAAGGCACTGCTGGGGCCTGGAACCAGGAAACCCTGAGTGTGGCTCAGCGCGGAGTTCCGAAAGGGGAGAGGGCGTTCCTGTAACCCTCGTGCAGCTGAGTCGTGGATGAAAAGTAGGCACCTCTGGGTGGCTCTGAACGAGTCACCAGGAAGGTGGCAGCCATCACGCCCGCAGAACCAGCTCTGAGACTGGATCCGCCGCAGGCACTGAGACAGAAAGCTCACGGCTGTGTAGCAAGACACAGCATTTCTCACTCTGGAGATTCAGGCCGGAAGGAGTCGGGGATGCAAGCTGACTTTTTAATCCCACGAAAAACATGATTCAAACAGGATAAGCAGGAACTAAGATCACTTCAGAAATACTCAAGGAATTTTATAATTCCAGCCAACAACAGCAAAAAATACTCTAACCATTTTTTGCCTGAGGCACTTTTGGCCACTGAAAATATTAAGCCTAAAAAAACACAATTCTAGGACTGGAATCATGTAAAATTTAAAAACTGAAAGATACTATGATTCATCTTTGGTCAGCTAAGAGATTAATGTTTTTGTTAGGCCAAAAAAAAGCAAATGCTTGCCCAGACCTGTGTTTTCTTCAGTCAACAAGGAGAAAAGCTGCTAACAACAGATTACTTCACATCAGCTAAGGACAGGATGAGGGAGATTTAGGTTCTTAGCTATTACTGGTCAGAAGCCATTACAGCAAACACTACTGCAATAAAACCAACACATTAAAAAAAATCTAAGCTCACTCAGCAGCCCACTTTTCTCTAGCAGCGTTGGTCACATTCAGCAAAATCCAACGTAACCCAAGAACCCAGACCACGCACCACAGACTGTTCTCACGAAGCTGGGCCAGTAGGCGGTGACACCCGTCCCTTAAGCTGAGCCATCACTCGTGCAATCAGTATTCTGTTAATGAGCTAAGTTGTTCAAAAGTCACTATCAAAGGTCACAGTGGGCTAAAGTGAGTTACTTACCAGACAGATGCTAAAACTAGGGAAAAACACACACAGGGAAGCTCAGAAAAGAGCTGGTAGCAATGATGGCCCACCACCAAAAACAAAAACCCACAGGCACCAGCAGGACATGGCACCCAGGGTAAGTGGGACGGCAGCGGGCGACAAAGCTGCTATGAGGAGAGTCATAGGGTGGGTGTGGAAGCCAAGGTGCGAGTCAACAGGAAATCCACGCAAACAAGAACAGGAGATGGTAGTTAGCAGGCACTGGCTCAGGGCAAGGGGTTTCTTACAGGCACCCCATTCTCTCTCCAAGCTGAGAAAGGACGTGAGGTGGAGAGCTTAAGGGAAGGCCTGAAATAAGAGAACCAAGAGCTGTGCCATGGGGCTCCTGGTTCGAGGAGAACACGCTTTTCCAGGGCCATCCCAGTGACAGGATGGGCTGGTGCCAAGTGGCTGACACATTTGGTGGCTCAGAGCCCTAAAGGTCCAAAGTACCGCTCTTCAGGCCTCCGAAACGCAATGAAACATCCAACTCCTTTAATTCCGGATTTAGTACTTTCTGACTGGTTAGGGGACACAACTACCCACGAGGAGAAAAAGGGCTTGGCCCTGAACATGAGGTAGATACAGCTCTCGGGGTGACACAGGTCTGCCAATCCCTTCTCAATGCCTGATTTCTGCAAATCGAATCAATTCACTGATCACAGTGGACAAGCTTGTTAAACTGGCTTTTTTTAAAGCATGTTTTTATTGTGAAATATAATACATATGCAGAAAAGTGATAGATTTCAAAGTACAGTTTAACAAGTAGTTATAGTACAAAAATTTCAAAGTATTAGCATGGGCTACAGTTCCACAATTTCAGGTATTTCCTTCTGGCTGTTCTAACACACTAGAAACCAAAAAGAAATATCTATATAATGATTTGCTTATCATAATCATTCATTAAATCCTGCCTTCTCTGTTACAACTCCTCCCTCTCATTTGATCTTTCTCTCATTTTTCAGGGATATTTGGGCAATGACCATTCTAACTTCTTCATGTTAAAAAGGGGTGTCAACATTATGGGGTAGGGGAATACAACTGGTTTATATTCTGGGAGAGACTGGTACTTCTAAGTTTCAGGGTTTATCTGGCATAGGGACAGTCTGGAGGTTTTAAGTTTCTGAAAAACAAACGTAATAAGTAAAAGTTTTATAGAGCATTAGTTAGAGCCCTGAGTTTTCTCTGGGGTTTTCAGGAATACTGTTGGTTGGGGCTTGGCATACTGTGGCAATTTGCAATATTTGGCTGAAGCCTGCATAAAAGTAATGTCCAGAATGACCTCTCGACTCTACTTGAAATCTCTTAGCCACTGAAATCAAATTTTGTTACATTTCTTTTCTCCCTTTTGGTGAAGAAGACAATCGTCAATCCCATGACTTTAGGGCCAGGCTCATCCCTGGAGTCATGTACCACATTGCCAGAAAGTCTTATACCCATGGGAGTCCTGTTCCAGTACAGGGTGGGTAGTGAGTTTATTTGCAGAGTTTGGCTTAGAGAGAGGCCACATCTGAACAACTAAAGAGGTTCTCTGGGGGTGACTCTTAGGTGTGTTTATAAGTGGGCCCAGCATCACCTTATACTTACTACAGAAGTCAGTTTCGTAAGGGCCAGCCTCAAAACTGAGGGCTTGGCTTATTAAATTAGGAGTCCCCAATGCTTGAGAGAGTATCACTTTTTTATTTTCTGCCCAAAATACTCTGGAATGTATCAGGGTATTATATTAAGCTGTACAGAATCACCAGATCTCATTCCCTATTCTAGGCTCCATGTATTTAGGTTTAAACTGACTTTTCATACGCACAGGCACACCAAGGTCTCTCTTCGCCAGGACAAAGCACCGCAGTCCTCTCCCCGGTCAGACTGAGCACCAAGCAACCCCTCACGTGTACCAAACCACACACAACCCAGCCTCGCCTGCTGTCAGCACCCTCCCCAGCTCACTCCCACCACACAGGTCTCCCTGCTCTTTTGTAACACACCAAACCTGTGCCCACCTTGGCTGCACCTCCCAGGCAGGTGCACTTCTAACCTGTCTGCCTGGCAAGCTCTTGCTCACTCCCTCTGGGCCCAGACTGATGCATTTGTCCTTCTCCATTCCCTTCTCTTCACTTCCTGGCTCCTTGATTCTGCTTCCTTTTTCTCCATAGTTCATACAACCAGCTCACGTGCTACATACTCACTTTTTTACTGTCTGGCTCCCCTTACATGGCATGTAAACTCCAGGAGGGCAGGGACAGTGTAGGTAGCCAACCATTATTGTTGAATGAATGAATGAAGGATACCTACATGGAAACTTCTAGAACACAAGCTTTCTGTGCAGGCTGCCGGGGTACACCTTTTAACTGTAAGGCTGCCACCTCTCCAGCCTCCGCACACCCCCTCAGCCCACAGAACACTCCCAGAAGAGCAGGCAGGGCTGGACCCTTGCTCCCCATAGTGTCCCCTAGCCAGAAAGATCTCACAAAACATCTGACTTAAGGAGAAAGGATGACTGACAGCCTAGGAGCAACACAAAGACCATCCAATTTGTCCCCCTTCATAAAAACAGAAGTTCAGCGGCTACACACAAGGTATTACTGACTTTCAATAGGTGTTGATCACAACAGCTTTCTCCGCAGCCCCAAGGTACATATCGCCACAAGGGAAACCAGTAACAACTAAAAACTAGCATCTACACCAACTTCAACAATGAAAAAAGATTAAAAGGTAAGAGTTCATTCTTGAATATAGGACAGAAAATAAACCCCGCCATTTCTCCTGGTCTACTACTGCCTGGACACAATGCCTTTACGGGAACAAAACGCAAAACTACCACATTAGCGCATTTTAAAATGGCCCACTGGGATGTATTAATAAACAAAATAAGGCAACCCTAAAATATGGAGTAATATTTCGTATCCAACCCTGAGGAAAGCGGACAACAGAACTAGTTAAGAGGGTTCTGGAGGCGAACCGACTGGGATTACAAGCCCAGCGTAGCCAATGACGAGCCCTGGTCTTACGTTTTCTCTTCCATAAAATGGGGTTACTGCCAGCACCAGCCCACCGGATGGGTGTTAGGACTTCAGCGACATAACCCATGTAAAGACGGCAGCACGGACGCCTTCGGGCAACAGTAGCTGTATCAGGTACAGCAGGGTTGGGTGCAACGAATGTTCGTTGAATAAAGAACGTGTAACCCTTTAAAAAGCTCGCTCACGTCTAATACCCTATTGAGTTCCCAGGAAACCTACAAAGTAGGAAAACCAGAGGTCTTATTCGTGCTGAGCACAGAAGGAAACGCGCTGGCACTCGGAGCCAGGTGCCCGGGACGACACGCTCGGGTGGCAGCGCGCCGGCGGTCCGGCTCCTCGCAGCGGAAGGCACTCCTTCAGTTACCCGGAGCGGGGCGGAGGGCATCCGGGAAGCAGCGGGAACATGGCGGGAAACGGCCGAAGGGGCCGCGCGAGGAGCTCGGGGGGCGACGGGAAGCGCGCGAAGGCACCGCGAGGCTGGAAGACCGAGCCACAGCCCGCGGGCGTCAGCCGCCTGGTCTCGGAGGGAGCACTTCCGGCCCGCACCTGAAGGCGCCAGCGGCGCACCCGGATGGCGTCACCATGACGCTGCGCGCTGTTGGCCCCGCCCCCGCCTCGCGGGATTGGCGGGTCGCGCCTCCCGCTCGCCGGCCGAGCCCTGCCCGCCGCTCTTCGGCTTGCGCCGGCCCCCTGCTCCACCGCCTCCGCCAACCGTCGGCCGCTGCTCCGGGCGTCGCGCGTTCTTCGCAGTCGGCGGAGCCTTGCTTGGATGTGCCTCCTGAACAAAGGCGGGATTCGTGTGTGTAATGCGCATCACTGCCCCTCACGGGCTGGGGTTTTTTGGGTTTTTTGTGTGTGTTCCCAAGCCACAGAATCCCACGGCAGTGTTGAGGCGCCTGGGGTTATGCGGTCAGGAATTTGGACACTGATTCACACCGGAGAGGCCTAGGTCGCCGGCCTTGGGGACGAGGATGAAACAGCCTGTACCTGGACAGTGGGCTGCACAGGCCCGTGGTGACCCTTCCATGTCTCCAGGGACAGCGCTCTGCACCTCCTCACAGCTCATTTTCTCCCTCTCGAGTTGTGCCGTGGAACACACGGTAGCCACAGGCCACAGGACTTCTTGCACCTGAGATTGCTGTGATTTCATTACATTTGGAGCAAAAATGCCGGGAAAGGGCCCCTAAATGCAGCTGTCATCCCAAGTGCCAAAAGAGAATGGAAGGCAATTACCCTCCACATCAAATTAGAAGTTTTAAGACGATTTGACGTGGGTGAAAAGCTCAGACAAATTGCAAAGGCCTTGGGCCTCGCTGTCCCTGCAGTGGCTACAATCCAAGATAATAAAGAAAAAATCAAAGCAAGTTCACAAATAGCTACGTCCTTGAGAGCCTCTCAGTTGACTCACCGTCGAAGTGCAGTGATGGAAAACATGGAGCGATTGTTGAGTTTGTGGCTCGAAGACCAAAGCCAGCGGAACGTGCCCCTGAGTATCACATCGTCCAGGAGAAGGCTAAGAGTTTGTTTGATGACTTACAGCATGAGTAAGCCGAAAGTTCTCAAACAGAAAAGTTCAGTGCAAGTAAAGGCTGGTCTGTGAGATTCAAGGAGCTCCATTGTTTGTCCCACTTCAAGATGAACAGTGACACAATACGGACATATATCCAGGAGTACTGAGATGTATCATCAAAGAAGGTGAGTACACCCCGCAGCAAGTTTTTAACACAGATGAGACAGGGCTTTATTGGAAGAGAACGCCTGAAGGAATGTTTATTTCTGTGGAGGAGAGGGCTGGGCCAGGGTTCAAATCATCCAAAGATCGCTTAATGCTGCTTCTTGGTGGCAACACTGCTGGGGACTGCGAGTTGAAACCCTTACTGGTGTACCGCTCGGAAAGCACCAAGGCTCTGATGGGTGCTCAAAGCCCAACCTGCCTGTGAGTTGGTGCTCAAAGAAAAAGGCTTGGGCAACCAGGAGCATCTTCCATGAATGAGTCACATACTTTTTTTGCCCTGCTGTTGAAAAATTCTGTGCCCATTGCTCATCCTAGACGAGGCACCATGCCACCCAGTCAATCTGAGTGATCTGATAAAGTAAGAGTAGAATATCTTCACGATGGCACCGCAGACTCAGTCCAGCCCATGGGTCAATGTGGCCTCCTTTTAAAGCTCATTACCTGAAAAGGACTTTTGGGCGCATGCTGGAAGCCACAGGTGGGGAGGATGAGGCTGCCATCAGGGGTTTTGGAGAAACTACATCATGGGTGCTGTGGACATCGCAAGCCAGTGACGATGAACAGTGTGTGGAAAAAGATTTGGCCTGAGTGTGTTCAGTTCCAGAGTTTTTCCCTTACAGAAACCCTGGCAGAGCTTCAACAAAACACTGTGGCCCTTGCCAAGAATGCGACCTTTGAAGCGGTTGTAGAAGCTGACGTAGACCAGTTGCTGCAGTCCCATGAAGGAGACCTTTCAAATGAGGAACCGATGCACCTGGGACAGGAGTGGGCAGCAGAAGAGAGTGGGGGTGCTCCCCCTGCCCTGCATCAACTGGCCACCGAAGAATTGTTGGTGGCCTTTTCACATTTTGAGGCTGGCTTGCACATCCTTACCAGCAACAACCCTAATGATGAGTGGAAACTTAAGTTTTCAAGAGCAATCAAGGATGCAATAAAGTGCTACAGGGAATTGTACAATGAAAAAAAAGTGGCATTCAAAGCATCTATCTCAGGTTTCCCCCCCCCCCAGTGTGTGTAACTGAGTCTTCAAAATAAAACCAGAACCTGCAAGATGATGACTTCAGCCAGTGGGTCCCAGCCAGAACTCTGCCCTCATGGAAACCCTGTTTCTGGTACTTTCATTTTGACACTTGAGAGTATTAAATTTTGTCATTGAAATTTTATTTATGTATGGGCAAGAATAGCCAGGAAAATACTTTAAAAGGAAAAGCTACAAAGGGGGACTTCCAGACATTGAAATACTATAATGCCTCCATATTTAAGCAGTGTAGACCTGACACATGAATACTCAGACCTGTAGAATACAGTAGAATACGCATAAATACACCCAAGTTTGGATGATAAAGGTGGGCAAGGATGGACTTTAAAAAGAAAAATGGCACAGGGGGAGATTGTGGGAAGATGGCAGAGTAGGAAGTTGCAAGAATCAGTCCCTACACACACACACACACACACACAAAATATTGCACTGTCAGGAACTGTCTGAATCAACTACTTTGAAACTCTGCAGCCTAGTGGGTCACTGTGCAGCATCCAGGGAAGAGCTGGAGGAAGAGTCTTGTAAATTGTGGTAAATGTTGGTCAATTTTATGCTCCACACAGTGTTAACATCCCCAAGCCATGCAGCAGGCAGCAGTGGGGACATTAGCCAGCATCCTCGTAGAGCTTGCTAATGCCAGGGTGAGCTATTATGAGGACGTAGTCCTCCAAAATATGGAGATGTGTGGTCAGATCATTGATCACTGCTTTTGATCAGCCACTTCACATTATTGGGGGAGCATAACTAAGAGGGGGGCATTGTTTCAAACCCCCTCAGGCACAAGAATCTTAAAGATAATACCTATTTCTTTCTTTTTTTCTTTGATTCCTTATATGAGATCAATAGTAGTTTGGAAAAGTCATATATTGATGGCTCTAGCCTCCAAAAGCAACAAGAAAACAGCTAGCAATCACAGAAGAGCAATAACAACATACTACTCAGAATGTCTAGTTCTCAACAAAAAATTACAAAACATACAAAGAAATAGGTAAGTATGGCCTGTACACAGGAAAAAAAGGGGGATTTTCCAGTGGCTATCCCTGAGGAAGCACATACTTTGGAATTACTAGTCAGAAACTTTATAGGAATCCATATACAAAGAAATAGAGGAATAAGGAAAACGTATGGGAAAAAAAGGTGGAAATTTTAAAAAGGAATGAAACAAAACTTGGAGCTACAAAAATATATTAATTGAAATGACCGAAACAACAACAAAAACCTCTTTAGACAAACAGGCAGAAGAAAGGATCATCAAACTTAAAGATAAGACTATTGAAATTACTCAGTGTGAGGAGCAGAAAGAAAAAAATAATGAAAAATATGAAGCGCTACTGAGGGACCTGCAGGCTACCATCAGGCTTGGCACCTGCACATCACTGGAGCCCCAGAGCATGAGAGAGAGTGAAAGGGGCAGAAAAGGTATTTGAAAGAATAATGGCCAAAATCTTCCCTAATATGATGAAAGACATGAATACATATATATGTATCTCCAAGATGTTCAATGATAAACTCTAAAAGATCTACACCGAAACAGAGAGAGAAACTGTCAAAATCCAAAGAGAGGATTTTGAAAGCAAGACAGAAGTGACTTGTCACACACACACAAGCTCTCCAGAAAGATTAACAGTGGATTGCTCATCAGAAACTGAGGCCAGAAGACAGTGGGTGGCATATTTAAAGTCCTTAAAAAAAAAAAACCTCTTGAGCTGGTTTGAATGTATTATGTCCCCCAGAAAAAGCCATGTTCTTTGATGCAGGTGTTTTGGTGCTGATTAGACTTGCATGGAAATGTGCCCCACCCAACTGTAGGTGATAACTCAGATATTTCCATGGAGGTGTGGCCCCACCCATTCAGGGTGGGCCTTGATCAATGGAGCCATATAAATGAGCTGAGGGGCAGCGAGAACTCACTGCAGCTGTGAGTGATGTTTTGAAGAGGAGCTATAGCCAAGAGGGACACTTTGAAGGAATCACAGGAAGTAGATGAGAGAGATTTGGAAGACGGCAGTTGAAAGCAGATTCTTGCTCTGGAGAAGTTAAGAGGACAAATACCCCAAGTGCAACTAAAAGTGACATTTTTGAGGAACTGCAGCCTAGAGAGGAGTGTCCTGGGAGAAAGCCATTTTGAAACACAACTTAGGAGCAAGCAGACACCAGCCACATGCCTTCCAAGCTAACAGAGGTTTTCCAGACGCCAATGGCCATCCTTCAGTGAAGGTACCCTATTGTTCATGGCCTTAAGATTGTAACTCTGTAACCAAATAAACCCACTTTATAAAAGCCAGTCCATCTCTGACGTTTTGCAAATGGCAGCACTGCAAACTGAAATACCTCTCAACCAAAAACTATATCCTGCATAATTACCTTTTAAAAATGAAAGAGAAATTAATACATTTATAGGTAAAAGCTGAAAAGTGCATTACCAGAAGACCTGCCCTACAAGAAATCCTGAAGGAAGTCCTTCAGGCTAAAATAAAAGGACACTGAACAGTAATTTGAAGCCATAAGAAAATAAAGAGCATTAGTAAAGGTAACTACAGAGGTAAATACAAAATCCTGTGTTATTGTACTTTTAATTTCTAACTCCCCTCTCCCATTTTACTTAACAGACAAATGTATAAAATAACATTTAAAATCTGTATGAATGGTATATAATATGTAAGATATAACCTGAAACAATAACAGTGTAAGGGAGTAGGATGGAGATACATAGGGGTAGAGAGATTATATACTACTGAAACTAGGCGGGTATTAGTCAAAATAGATTGTTATTAGTTTAAGATGTTCATTGTCTCTACAAAGGTAACCAACCATTAAGAAAATAATGTAAAAATATAGAGAAAACAAGGAGAGAATCAAAATGGTACACTTAAAAAAAAGCAGTCAAATGAAAAAAAAATACAGTAATGCAATAATTGAGGAACAAAAAATATATGACATACAGAAAACAAACAGCTAAATGGCAGAAATAAGTCCTTCTTTCTCAGTTATTAGCTTTGAATGTCAACTGATTATACTCCCATATTAAAAGGCAGAGACTGACAAGTTGGATGAAAATGCATGAACCATCTATATGCTTTCTATAGGAAACTTACTTTAGATACAAGGACAGAAAGAAGTTGAAAGTAAAATAGAGGAAAAAAGATACTCCATGCAATTAGTAATAAAAAGAGCCAGAGTGGCTATATTATTATCAGACAAAATGGACTTTTAAGTCAAAAATGATTGTAAGAGACAAAGAATGATACGACATATTGACAAAAAGGTTCAATCTAGCAAGAAATTATAATTATTATAAACATATAGGCACCTCCCAATAGAGCCCTGAAATAAATGAAACAAAAATTGACAGAATTGAAGGGAGAAGTCGATAGTTCTACAATAATAGTTGGAGATTTCAATACATCACTTTCAATAATTGATTGAACATCTATACAGAACAAGGAAATAGAAGACTTGAAAACACTATTAACCGATTAGACTTAATGGACATACGTAGAACACTCCACCTAACGATCTTCTCAAGTGCACATAGAACATTTTCCAGGATTGACTACATGTTAGGCTACAAATACAAATCAATAAAATTGACAAACTTTTAGTAAGAAGACACAAATAACTATAATCAGAAGTGAAAGTGGGGACATTACTAAAAACCTTACAAAAATAAAAGG